>ML815675.1:96161-130588 GCA_009831015.1 Picea engelmannii
ACGGTTCATACTCTCCTCGATCTTAATGGCCATTGATCCATGGCTTAACACCCGATTGGTCCATGATCTCTATTTAAAGAGCATGGAGGGTCATTTTCCGATGATCGATTGTGAGAAACTCTCTTGTAAAATCTCTCTGTAATTTTTTTTCTTTGCATTAATAAACTGCTCCAAGTGGTCGCGTTGGTTGGGGCCGTGGATGTTTCCCCGTAGGGGTTTTACCACGTGAAAACATCGGTGTGTTTATATTTGATTTGGTTATGTGAGTGGTTACTGAAGGTGTTTGTCCTCTTTTGGAATACCTGTGTTGTCGAACATGGTATCAGAGCCTGTTTGAAGACCCGCTCCTGTTGTAGATCGAGATCGTGAAGCCGAGTTGCCTCATCTCCATTTTCTGGCATTTCCATACATTTTTGGGTTGAGAGGACTGTTCCATTGTGTCTGGAGCACTCGTTTCATTCAGGAACACTTTTCGTTTCACTCAAAAAGGTTTCCATTTTCCCAAGATACGACCATTACAGTCAGATCCGGAGGTATAAAGTCTGAATATGCATTTTTTAAAATTTTTGCAAAGTTTTGATTTTATTTCAGTTTGTATTTTTTATTTCCGGGCTGCTACTCTTTTAGATCTGTGTATTCTCTTTTCCCCCTAACCCTTGTTGTCATCGAGAAGCGAAATTTTTTTCTTGTGTGAAAAGAGTTTTTTTGGAGCATGCTCTCCAAGGCCGTATTCAACAACAACAACAACAACAACAACAACAACAAAAACAACAACAACAACACCCCCAATCCTCCTTCTGAACATTACAATATGTTTTGTTAGACCATTTGGTTAAAACTTGCCTTATTAAGTAAGAGGTCTTGAGTTCAAGTCTCTCTTTTATTACCTTTTTTGAAAAAGTTCATGCTATAAATTGTAAAGTGCATTTCACTTCAAGTATAAAAGTGAATCACTATAAGTAGCTTTATATTTTTTTTTCAGAGTTATTTTGCATGCAAATTTTCTGTTATAAGGTAACCTCATTGTAAAAGTGATCCCCACTTCTCTTTATAAAAGTGGGTCACTTCATAAAGTAGCTTACACTATCACGTAGTTATTTGGTTACCGTTTATGCCTTTTTTAAAAGGGGCATAACTCTCACATCGGAAGTCCATTTTTAGTGTCATTTTTTTTTTTAAAACCGCACAACTTTTCGAGATCTTTCCATCCATATCATTAGTTTCAGTTTTTAAATCTGCATTATCTACATATTTAATATGGATTCTATAAGTATTGTCATGCTTACCAGCGAAAACTACTTCCAATGGAGATCCCATATGGAAGATTTATTAAGAAGTAAAGGCCTGTATTGGATTACCATGGGAAAGGAAACAACCCCCACTGATGATGATAAGAAAGCCAAATGGGATAATAGGAATGATGAAGCACATGGATAATTGGAATGTCCATCTCTCCTGATATAAGGTACCACCTTCAAGGAATTGATGACCCTGAAGCAGCTTGGGACAATATTGAATCTGTGTTTGGTAAACTCAATATTATTCGAGCACAACAGTTAGAAAATAAAATACTGACCTTGAGTCCAAGTGATTTTACTTGCCTTGGAGACTATCTATCTAAGTTTAAAACACTCAGACTTTTATGTGAAGAATGTAACATAACAATGAAGGAAGAGCATTGCATATATATTATTCTTTCTAAGCTAGGTAGTGCATATTCTGTGTTTGTATCTACCTTCTATGCCATGAAAGAGGCTGTAGGGAAAGCTTATGTATAACCCTCTCTTGAGTCCTTTTGTACTTCCTTGATTAGAGAGGAAGAGAAGATTATACAACTTGGAGTAATCAACACTGCAGGTACTTCAAACAAAGCCTTAGTTGCCCAGCAGAAAGATAAACCCAAGTATCCCAAGAAGAAACATCCTCGCTACACCCAGCCAAAGATGCGGCTATCAAAGCCGAAATTGACAAATTACGCACTGCCAGGTTTATTTACCCCATTTCTTATACTTCATGGGTTTCCAACCCTGTACCCATCGACAAAAAACAGGGCACTATCTGCGTTTTCACAGACTTTTGTGATCTCAATAATACATGTCCCAAAGACAACTTTCCAATGCCTTTCATCGATCAAATCATCGATGACTGTGCCGGCCATGAGGCTCTCTCCTTTATGGACGGATTCTCTGGCTATAACCAAATCCAAATCCACCCAGCTGATCAATATAAAACCTCATTCATTACCCCGTGGGGTACCTTTGCATATTGTGTCATGCCTTTCGGCTTAAAAAATGTCGGCGCAACTTTCCAACGGGCGATGACATACATCTTCCATGATCTGGCTAAAATCATCCTTGCCTACTTGGACGACCTCACAACTCGCTCCAAGAAATGTATCCAGCATCTCAATGATTTACGAATCATCTTTCAACGTAACCGTAGGGCTCCTCCTCGGTTTTATTGTTTCCCAAAATGGTATTACCGTGGACCCCCTCAAAGTCCAAGCTATCACTGAAATTCCACCTCCCTAGAATTTACGGCAACTTCAAAGTCTACAGGGAAAATCTAACTTTCTCAGACGCTTTGTTCCTGATTACGCCATACACGCACACAGTTTCCTTCGCTTACTATGTCACGACATCCCATTTCACTAGGACAACCATGCCCAACAGTCATTTGACGATTTGAAAGCAATGCTTTCAAATGCACATTTAATTAGTGCACCTGACTATAATCGTGACTACATCCTTTGCGTATCAGCATCAACTGTATCAGTAGCCGGCGTCCTCGTCCAGCTCGAAGATGACAATCATGAACACGTCATTTACTATGTTAGTAAGAACCTCTCAGGACCACCCTTGAAGTATAAACACGAAGAGAAACTTGCTCTCGTCATTGTCCTTGCAGTCTAGAAACTGCGTCATTACATTCTGCTTCGCACCACAAAGGTCTTCACAGATTCCAACCCTATGTAGTACTTGCTCAACCATCGACAAATTAATGGCAAATTCGCTCTATGGATCGTTATCCTTCAAGAGTACGACCTCGAGTTCTCAACACCTAAGAGTAAGAAGGCCCTCGTTCTCACTGAACTTTTCATGGCCCTCCCCTTTGACACCACCAGTGCCCCCGTCAACACCGACTTTCCTGGCGAACATCTCTTTTACATCACTTTGGATGATCCTCGGTATGGTGACATTCTCGTCTACCTATGAACTCAAAATTTCGGTAACCACCTTTCACGAGATGATCGTCGACGTATTCACCATCAGGCTCCCCGCTATCTCCTCATTGGAGACATCCTATACCGACGGGGTATCGACACCATTCTTCGTCGATGCCTGACTATTGACGAGGTCGACAGAGTCTTAAATGACTGCCACAATGGCACATGTGGGGGCCATCTTTCAGGTATATCCACTGCTCAAAATATTATCCGAGTCGATTACTTTTGGCCTACCTTGTTTCACAATTGCATTCACACCGTAAAACGTTGTGAGCAATGTTAGCTCTATGCCAACAAAGTCTGAGCTCCCCCCGCCCTTCTTCACCCTGTCATTACGGCCGACCCCTTTTGTAAATGGGGCATTGACTTTATGACTTGTAATCCCCCCTCCAGCAATGGTCACAAATACATTGTTGTCGCCGTAGATTACTTCACCAAATGGGTTGATGCTATGCCCACTTTCAACAATACCGCTGACACTGCAGCGTGCTTTTTCTTCAATCACGTCATATCCCGTTTTGGCGTACCACTCCAACTCGTTTCTGATCATGGGAAACACTTCGAGAATGAGATCTTTGTCGAACTCTCATCTCGGTTAGGCTTCTCTCATGAGTTTGCCTCACCATATTACCCTCAATCAAATGGACAAGTCAAGGCAGTGAACAAAGTCCTCAAGACCATGTTGCAGCGCACGGTTAATAAACATAAAACCAATTGGCATCATATGTTATTTTCCACGCTATGGGCTTATCGAATGGTGGTGAAAACTGCTACTAGTTTCACACCATTCCATTTAGTCCATGGGGTCGAGGCAACTCTTCCCATCGAGTGCGAAATTCCCACCTTACACACCGCAATTGAGCTATTACCTGACACTGCTCCAATGGAGAAGCGCTTGCTGAACTTAGAGTCGCTGGATGAAGATCGTCGATCTTCCTTACAGAACAACGAGGCAACTAAAAAAAGATCCAAGACTACTTTTGATCACCATGTCAACCTTCGATCATTCCACAAAGGCGACCTCATCCTGGCTTATGATATCGCTCATGATACCTTTGGCCACGACAAGTTCGAATCACTTTGGCATGGCCCTTACATCATCCAACATTTCCTCACCAAAGGCGCATATATCTTAGCCTCCCCCGAAGGCCTCTCTCTCAAGGAACCCGTCAATGGGTTATATCTCAAGAAATTTTATGCTTAAACGTAGTCATTCTACTTTAGGTTCTTTCTTTTTTCTAGCGTTTTTAATCTTTTTCACCTCCCCTCTCGTCTAAACTATCCATTGTGATATTGACAGATGCTTCCTCCACCAGCCTACCACATTGGTTATGCCGACGGAGCCAGTCGTTGGACGCAAAATCTCGCTTCGGCTGCTTGGGCTCTCTACACCCCCTCACATGAAATGCTACACTCAAGCGACATATGTTTGGGGCTAGCAACCAACAACCAAGCCAAATACACTGTTGTCATTGGCCTCCTCGCTGACGCCCAGCGTCATCATATTCGTCACCTTAGCGTCTTCCTCGACTCTCAACTAGTCGTTCTCCAGCTCAACAATGTATACCGTGTACGCAATCTGTGCCTCTTTCGCAAATACCTATAGGTTAGACTATTATCTCGACATTTTGATTCCATTTCATTTACACATATTCCAAGACAATTGAATCAAACAACAGATCAACTAGCTAACATAGTGTTAGATTGGCATATATCACATCAAGCTACACATACATAAATAGCTCACAAATCCTGTCACAACATATAGATAGAATAGAAATCATCATAATCATCAGCAAAAAACACATGTAGACAACACCAGGATCTCAAAATATGTATACTCATATATATATAAAGGCCCATCAGGCCATCCGAATGTCTACATACAAAAATACACGTATCCGCAGGCCAGCACAACACCTCGGTACAAAAATCAGCTCACCAGCCTATATACAGCAAAAACATATACATCATGGTGCCTTTATGGCACCACCACCCGCTCCTCCCTCAGGAGGGGGCGGCGGCCCACCACCACCTGCCCCAGGCGGTGGTGGACCACCCACAGGACCCTCCTGCCTTGGTGACAGGTGCCCACTCGTCATCACAGCAAGCACTGCTACTCGCTGCACTATGGCCCGCCATGGTGGTGGCACCCCCACACACTGCTCCAGGAAGCTCTCATCCTGGATACATGTCCACATGCCCTCAGGCACATCCTGCAACACCATCTCCAGATGATGACGTATGTCATCAAAGTCCACTCCGGCTACCGCCGGAGGAGCGTGTGATGGCCCAGCACCAGGGTCATCGAACTGGCGCTGCCTCACTGCCCTCTCGGGCTCTGCTGGTCGCCCCGCGACATCCTCCTGCCGCCACCTCTCTCCCTATGGTAGTCCCTCCATCTCTCGTCGAGCTGGCACTCGGTTCATCTCCACCTCACGCCCGCGAGGTGCCACATCTGCACATGCAAAAAACAACAACAACAGATCGTATCAGCATCTATATCATATATGGACTGCTATATCACAAAACAATATACATCAAAATATGCACACCAATACTGAACATACCTCGATGGTCAAAAGCCTCCCCTGGAGGCAGCACCATGTCTGAGTCACCCCGGAAGTCCACCCCAACATAGGGGTACCAAAGTACTACTTGTGACATCTGCTGCCATATCCGTGTCACCTCTGCTGAGAAAAAGTGGCCACCTTCACCACCACCGTGGCAAACCAAAACTGTCGACCACCGCCTCAATCGCGGCTCTCATGCCCCCGACATCTCTAACAGAATCCTCGGGCGCAACATAGGCACCCTCTCTAAAAACCATGCCACTAGGATAGACCCAAAGGCGAACTCTCCCGCATCTATGGACCAACACCGATCCAACTGCGCTACCATCCACGCATGCAGCGTCAGTCCCCACGCAAACTGCTCGTCAGCCACCACTCTCTCCAGCACCAATAGCTGGCCACCACTAATCTGTTGGGTCGCAAGTGACCCATATATATGAACAATCATCGCCGCTATACAACAATGAGCTAGGGAGTCTATCGCACTAATGCTCACCACAGTCCCCGACATAAAGTCCTGACCCGAGCAATATCGCTCGCCAATCATGACAAGGGCTGTATCCCTAGGCAACACCGGTTCTGTCGGTAAGGGCGTTCCTCGAAAATGGAGCCTAGTCAAGAAATAAACATCCTCCACTGCAGTGCAGCTCCGGACTCCACATCTGGATCAAGAACTGCAACAAATACTCCTGTGCCCGTATCAACGGGCACTCAAAAAATTTTAGCAACCCACAGGTTTCCAAAGTCGCTCGCACGCCTGTCCCCTCAATGGCCACAACATCTTGCAACTGGGCCTAGTCTCTCTCTCGCCACCACACTGGCATCGTCATTGCTGGCCACCTGCAAACAACACAGAGTCCTATATCAGCTCAGACAACCCTCAACAACATAAAAAAAGTCTCATTTTTTCCCTTCAACCTTGCCTCCTAGGTGTGGTTTTTATTCCCACAGGCGTGCACACATGCACGCCTGTTCATCACACAGGCATGCATTTATGGGCGCCTGTACACCGGACAGGTGTGCCTCAATGCGCACCTGTTTGCTTCACAGGCGTGCTCTTAAGCACACCTGTTTGCTTCATAGGCGCGTTCTTAAGCGCACCTGTTTGCTTCACAGGCGTGCTCTTAAGCGTGCCTGTCTACCATATAGGTGCGCACCAGTGTGTGCCTGTCCAATCTATAGGCGCGCACTGATGCGCGCCTGTTCAACACACAGGCGCGCCCTGAGGGCGTGCCTTAAATTCACTTTACTGCGCACCCGTGCGCGTATATTCGGTGTACAGGCACGCACGTATGCACGCCTTTTCACCGAATTGCCCATGCATGTGGGCCCACACCCCATAAAAACCCCCTAAATACCCCTGTACGGCCCTCCGTACAAACCCTGCCCAAAAATTGAAAACCTATTTCTATGTAGGATGATCAGACCACTAACCTGATACTCCCAGAACGTCGATCGGATGCCTCGTCCTCCTTGAATCTCCAAATCTCCTCTGAAAACTGCTCGTCCAGTCACTATTACAGCAGGTACAAATGAGGTGGCAATGTGGGCCCTATATCTATATATATATGCCTTTTGCCAAAATTCCACTCACCATTCCGGGAGCCCAAGGTGCCCATTTTTCAAACCGTCTTCAGCCACGGGATCAGCATTCCGTCACCTACATCACAACAGTCCCTGGGTCACTTTTCATCATGAGCCCCTGGGGCACCTTTTTTCATATCATGGTCAGGTACGCACGTGCATAGTCACATTTATCAAATACATGCTCATATCTTAGATTCTCTTCAGATATTGTTCACTTTGGGTATTTGGTTGTTATGTGTGCAGGTACTTGCTCATCATTCATCGACATCATCCCTTCAGGTATATACTCAGCACTGGCATGTAGTCTCTCCCGCTGTATTGCATTTACATTTCCAGTCACACCCTCTGATATTGGCCTTTAGGATCCTCATTCCTGGATCTGCAGTACCCACACCTCCATTTGCATCTTCGGTATTGTTACCCGGTAGCATTCTTACCCACATGAGTTGTCCCATTCATAGCACCTTTTGGCACTTTTTGACACTCATGTTGTTCTTCATTACCCTTTAGGGATGGGAGTCTCGATAGTCTTTTCATCATGTCGTGAATCAGCCACATGATTCTTCTCCTCATTTTGCTAGCTTTCCCACATGGACTCCCAGATTATCTCTTTACGATTCTATTTTTTACCTGCACCTCCACAGTATCATGAACCCTCCATTTCATCCACAATCAATTTGCCCATCTTTGAACCTATCCTCATTTCACCTACCTCATACAGAAACTCACCAATGGGGCCCCCACCCTTCATCATTTTTCCAAGAAAATTCTGCCCTCCCTGGGGCACCCGTTTCTGTATTTGTACATTTCTCCCAAAATTATTCGTTATTTATTGTACAAATGCCTTTATTTCTAGTCATTGCATTTTCTTTTGTCATCACTGTTGGTGACTTACTTCCTTTTTGGCCACACGCAACCCATGTCACCCTTGGTTGGAGCATTACTTATCATTTACCCTTACCGACATCATCCATATCTTTAGAGTACTCCATAGGTCACTTACCTCTACCCTCTGAATTTGTTCACCTTGTCCCGCCTCTAGCACAACTTATCACCGGTCTTGTCGTCCCCCTGACACTCGCCCTTGTTACACGGTTGCAGCCACTTTTTATCTCATACATCCTCCAACCAAGGGCAGTCTTGAGTCTTCCCACTTCTTGACTTCGTCCATGTACCTCTGCCACCTCCTCACCTCAGCAGATTCCATGAATCCCTTTGCTTCTGGGAGTCGCGTTCCCCTTTTGTCGACATCAACACAATTTTTTGAAAGGGCGACAGTATCTTGATTCTCATTCTCCATTCAGTGAGAGATCTCGGAAGGCACAGGGTAAAACACCATTGCTCCCTGCTATCGTTGGCCCCCATAACATTCGACGCCAACACTTTCTCATGTTATGGTGGGTCTTACTTTGCGACTATTGCAGTTATTTTTATCATTTGCCAAAGACCTATGGATTTGGTAGGGCCATCAATGCCCGCATTATCGCCAATACTTATTGCCGCGATCATTGCCTCTTATTTAGATTATGTTCCTTTGCATCAGTGTCTTCTGCCTTTATCATCACCACTCCCAAGGGCGTTGTAGTTTTTCTACACCAACATTTCAGTCATCTTTTGTTTCAGAGTTACATAACACGAGCATGGGGCATGCCCGCCTCGTTTGTACACAGTTGTATATTTTACGCACCTTATGGAAGGTCGGGTTCTACCAGTTCCTTTCTCTTCCAAAGGATTGCTCTCACCGATCCCACTATTTCTCTCTCTTACAACAACATTCTCAGTAGAAGAAACATTGATGGATTTCGTCTATACGTATGCTCCTAACCTCATCCATCAGGGGGCATCTGTTATCACTGAAATTTCGTCCGCACGTGGTGATAAGAACTCGGCATCATCAAACAATAATGAAGTCAGTCATGGCACTGAATTAATCTCACAGCATTCCAGAAAGGTCAAAACCTATACAAAGTAGTGCAAAAATTGAAGAGAGCTTTACAGAAGTTAGGTGTGCGTGCACATGTGCAGAACATAAACGTACCATGCGCGCATACGCGCACGATGCGCGACTGTGGGAAAAAAAACCCGCGCACCTGCTAAATAGTGCATTTATTGAATTGGTCAGCCTCCCAACCACTTATGGATCAGCTCCCAATCTGATTTGACCCTCAAATCTGAGCTAAATCCAAATGGTGGGCTGGTCAAAGACCTAATAATGCCCTAAAGAGCCTCTTTTCACACTATAAAGGAGTTACACAATAACCCAATGCAATGCTATAAAAAGACATGAAGAAACCTCATTTTCTCAAGGAATTTCATGTAATGTTATGTTGCTTATATTGTTTTAAGGACTCACTCCTTGACAATAGCACATTGGCACCATTTCATTGAGCAATCCACCTCTCCATTGAGTGGATTTGCAAAGGAGTTCTTTCATCACCATTTTCATTTTTCTTGTTGTAAGGAGAGCAAGCTTGTGAGGGTCCAAGAGCCTTCCTTTGGAGGAATAAGGGACTCATATTCCCCTTTCTTCATTGTGCTTTGATTTCATCAATAGATTAGCCTAAAAACATTGGTGACATTGGTCTTTTTGTCCTTGTTATCTTTATATTTCCATGCTTTTAATTTTAGTTTGTATTTGTTTAATTCTTGCTTATATTTGTGTTTTTCTTTCTCTAACTCTTTCCTCTACAGTTGTCATGCTCAGCAAGACCCAACTGGGCATGCAAGAACCTCTTATTTGCTCACCAAGGTGACGAAAAGGGTGCAAACAGTTGGTGGGAGAGGCTTGTGTAGATTGAGGTTGAGCATGGAAAGTACCAATCACACCATCAACCGCATGAGAAGTAGCAGGGGTAGTTGAGGTAGTTGTGGTAGAAGGACGAGGTGCATCGGGGAGAAAATCATAAAGAGTACATGTTTGTGAATAAACGAGGTCGAGGTACTGAGTGCAACTGATCTCTTGTTCTTCTGTGACAAATCCACTCATGGAAATGTCATGAGATATTTTATTCACGAAGGATTTCGTGAACCATTATGCCAATAACTAATCGGGAAGATCGATTTTTATCAAACGTTGTCTTCGTCTCCACTCATGAATGTGATCAGAGATATGAGTGGCCTTATTTTTCTTGTAGGAACTTAAAATCTTGGTTCCTATTCATAACAGATTGGCAACTGGTAGTGGGTGAGGAAATCCATAGCTAGGGTATTGAAGTTGGTGAAGAAGCCTCATGGTAATTCTATATACCACTTTGCAGCCGAACTCGTAAGATTTCGTTGGAAGAGTCGTAACTGAATGGAATCGTCCATCAAAGAGTTGGACGAACACCAAAGGTGAAAAGTCATGACATGGTTGTTTGGATCTTCTCCTGGTTTACCATCAAATTTTGGAATGTTGGATGGTAGCTTGGCCGGTATAAAGGTCCAATGGGGAGAATGTAGGATGGGGTCATTCAAGATTCTAGACAAGTCAGGAAGGTCCAAAGTGGCTAAAAAGGGTAACTGTCTATTCACATGAGGATACTGGTGACTTTGGGGAGGAAGTCTTGTTGGTATACCAGTAGGACCGTAAGAAATATTTTTCATGTGAGGTGAAGGTCCTGACAGATTCAAACATGAGTGTGGAGGCATGTAGCCCATAGGGTTGTACTGATTAGGGATGTTCCCCTGAAAAGGGACACTAGATTGAACGTTCGAACCCCAAATGGGATTGGAAGAACTGAGATATGATTGGCTCGAACTAGGGGGTATGAAAGAGATAACTTGAGGTTGTTTCCCCCCAGACGATTGTAGATTTCCCTGGATGAGAAGGTTCCAATATTGGGCTAATGATCCTAGAATGTTCTATCCATAAGGTGGGGTAGGAATTCCAAACGAGGGTTGTCCTCCAAGCGGGGGTTGTGTTCCAATTTAGCCGTGACCTTCAAATTGAGTCCCCCCACTAGTTTTATATTTCCCTCTAACGGGAATCTGAAAAACAGAAGTGAATGATGTAGTAGAGCTCCCAATAGGATTGGAGCCACTCGAGCCAAATCCTCCCAAAAAAGGTGGATAAGACCCTCCAGAGGGGACCTGGGAAGGTGTCGGAATGAAATTGACATCAACATTGTATCCAGGAGGGGTAAAAATTCCAGAAACTACAGATGGAACTTAGGTAGGAATGGGTATGGAAGTATTCAAAGCATGGTATCCATGACGAAGAGATGGGACAGGTCTAAACGAAAGTGGTGTACCGATGGGAGCTTGGGTAACCACCGTATTCCCAATGGAAAGAGTCGTAGCATTTGGGACCATTATAGAATGGGCCATCTGAAGAGGGATGGTCGAGCTAGGACCAATGGATGGTGTCTCTAAACCAACAAAGAAATAGCAAGTTGTACTATTAAAGTGATCTAAAGGTATCGTAAACATAATAGATGTCTTGGGTGGTTCAGAGATGACAGGTATATCAACACCTACCTTTGAGTTGGAAGGGTTCCGCCCAGAAGTCAGAGTTCAAAATATGTCAGTGGTCCAAAAGGGATCATCATTTTCAGGGCCAATAAGAAGTCCAGTTGGTATTCCAGAAGTGTCAACAACAAGTTCTCTGGAGGAATTCACTCGAAGAATACATCTCTCGTATCGAGGAGGTATTCAGAAAGTGTCTAGAGAATCATAAACAATTCAATAATTGTCTAGAGAATTAGTCCTTTCCACTTGAGATGGTATAATGTCCTGGACCTCACTCTATTAAGGATATCCCTCTGGTGGGTTAGGAAACAAGGGTTTAGAAACTTCCGGATCTTCCAGAGGTATTCCTTGCATCCTACGTGAATGACGTGGAGGGTCAATGTTAGATGAACCAAAACTTCTATGGAAACAATCTATGGCCAAAAAAACAACACTCGCTAATAAAATCTAGGAATCAGACCAGGCAAACAAAACCTTCTTATTTTGAAGTCACTAGTTGGTGATGAAATGTAACGTCACGAAGTCGAGACAAGAAGGGGCTAGGACAAAGCAGGTGGAAAAGTTATGTTAACGATCTCCTTAATGGACTTACACCTTGGTGCAAGCTTCCACACATAATCGTGGGTATACCCTCCAAGGATCCTGAATGAGTCTGGCCAACGTCAATTCCAGGTACCGTGAATACTTTCCCCTCCACAATGACCTCATGTAAGACCATAAGAAGATAGGCAAATAAGGCTACCAAGAACAACAGTGATTCCTAGGGAAACAATCGACAATCCGATCCACGTGCAAAGGCAGGGTATCTAGCCTAAAATCAACTTGAGAGGCTTCCACTCATCATTGTGGGTATAACTTCAATCAACCCCATAATATGTACAATCTCTATATTGGGATCAACAAAGCAGGGTGAGTAACTCTGCCAATCTCAATGCGACCTCAGGTTTGACTCTTGTGTGAGAAGGGCTTCCCAGGACAAAATGTTGCAAATGGAATTAAACACTCCCTATCACAAGATTCTATTGTGTGTTTCATACTTTGGAGAGTGTGTCTCACAGCCTATTCCAAAGCTCTAGCCTAGCTAATGTTGGTGTAAAATATCCCTAGAAAATAAAAGTTACTAATTGATTTTTTAGATTTCACAATGTTTTTTAAGAGTTGTTGTTACTCAAGAGGGAGATGGGAATGAAACCAATGTTGTGTAGGACCTTGACCCAATAATATGCGAATAGAAATGAATGATGCAAATTTTCATTCAATGAACTCTATTTACAACAGGGAGAAGATATTTATGGAATGATGTAAGCTACGAAATATACTTTCTTTTTCTTAAATGGACACAAATGCAAACAACCAAAAGAAAATGAATTTTCTTAATTTTCTCTTCTTTTGGACACAATAAATTTTCTTATATATGATTACTTGAAAGAGTAAGTGACTTTAAATTCTTTCTTCCTAAAACCAGATTAGGGGAAAAATGAAGAAAGGACAAGTAATGCAAGAAAAATTATACACTCAACAAGCACCAAAATCAAACTTTCAATGGAGATAAAAGTAAAAAATGACAAGAAAGTTTTCCTTCAAATGTAAATGAAAAATGACTTCCAAATCATCAAGCAATCCATAATATGTAATCAATCCAAAACTTCAAATCCAATCAAAGACTTTTAATCGAACAAGCACTCAGATACTAGTTTAGAGATTATACCCTTGTCGATACAAATAAAAAACAAAAGACTAAAAAACTAAAAAGAGGTGTTCGATCTCCGAAATCACCCAATAACAAGTTAAAATTCCAGAAAACAGTCAAGGGTTGACATCAAAAGTCCCTCCCAGCTGATCAAAGAAAAACTGGGTTTAACTAAAGCTAAAAACCCAACTTAAAAAATCTCACAGGTGCTGTCGCAGCCTAATAACACATTACAGTGCAGAAATCAAGAGTTTTCGCAGGCCAAAAATAGATAGGGTGTAGAAAGTCCGCACTGAAGAAAATAGTTAGGGCATAAAAACTAAAGGTTTCCACAAGCTATGTAAAGGGTATAGTGTGAAAGTGTCTATAAACGAAGAAATTTTGAGAAGAGGGCAAATGATCTAAGTGGACCTTCAAATCCAGAGAGCCTGAGTGGATTTCCCATAGACTCATAAACTGATTTCAAGTAAAAAGGATAGGTTAAAAGAAAATGGACAACAAAAACCACAATCAATTCGTATCCCTAGTGGAGTTACCAATTTTGTTATTGGATAAATCGGTGAATGCGGACATAAACTAATCTCCCTAGATCCACCTGGATCTAGAACAGAACAAGACATGACACGATGCTTTCCCTAAGTTACTACCATTGAATTTACTACCAAGGAAGGAATAGATGACATACCTTTAGATATCACTTCCTTATATCTTTGTTGTCCCTGCTTCACTCCGGTGCTCTTGTGAGATTAGATTTGCAATGACACAAACCAACCAAAGTGAAAGAAACAATTGTAGATTCAATGGAGACCTAAGCATGTGATCAAGGAGTCATGTAATAAAACACTAATGATTTTATGGGAAAGAAACATGTCACCATATCATATTAAGTAAAAGTGGAAGATACAACCAAATTTCTTTGATGTTGCAAGTCCCCTTTCGATGGTCCTTTGTTCCAACACACACATACACTTGCTCCAAATTTGTATGAATATGGTCCACAAAATCTTGATGGAAAAATAGAGGCTTGAAGCATAAGTTGTAATGGGATCCTTCAGACAGTATTCAACCTATTCTTTCAACAATTCTTTGATCAATCTTGCTTAACATTTTCCATGAGAAATCCATTATTAAATAGGAGAAGATGAAGTGGTTACAAGGATGAGGATGATCCCACTAAATCAGAGAAGTCAGTAGGATCACAACCATACGGATGCCACCTTACACTCTAGAAGATTCCCCTTCTAGAAACTTCTAGAAACTTCTTCCTTTCCTTAGCTTCAAATGCCACCGCACCTTGCCTATATAGCCTCATGCGTAAATCCCGTGATCCAGGCATAGAGAAGCCTACGGAAATCAAGGATTTCCACACTGTGTACCACTGTATTCCTGCGGCGTCATTCTAAAAATATTCCTTGTAGGGGAAGAAATCAGTCATTTTTCCCATGTAAAAGATTGTTTTGAGAGCCTAAACATATTCCTGTAGGGTCATCATCAGAGTGACCAAAATAATGTGTAACACCCGAGCTCAAGAAAAATCCACAGGACAGTATATGGGGTTTTCTTTATGTTTTTTAGACTCCTAAAAATTGAAAATACCGGCGAGCAGGAATTGGCATGGGCTCAAGAAAAATCCATGGGATAGTATATAGATTTTTCTTTAAGTTTTTCAGACTCTTTAAAATTGAAAACACCGGTGAGAATTAACTAATCTGGGCTCTAGAAAAATATGCAGAAAAGTAGTAGTTAGGATTATTATTTTTGTAATAAAAAGGAAGTGCCAACAAGACCAATGATCAGCCTGGTTCCAAAAGAGGAGGATTCTAAATCTCAACATGTGGTCATCCAACTATAGAGTACCTTCTTGTCACAGATCTTGGAGCCCAATCATCGAATTCTTTTGCCTTATTCTTATATAAAATCAGAGTTCCTGCATCTAATGTTGGTATTTGTTTCACCTACATGGTTTTTCAGTTGAATCAGATCACAGGTCCTCTTCTATAACACCAGAAAACACCAACTACTTCTACAAAGTGTAGTCTACAAAAATTTAAGTCTACAAATAACCACCACCAGGTACTATGTCAAATTCTCCTCGAGTACCGAAATACAATGTTTTCCTCTATGTTCATTTGGTACTGGACCACACCTTTGAGTTCATCCGGTACTGTGGGAGGAGGTTTGCGGTCATCCAGTACTGGACAACATTTATGCGTTCATCCGGTATTGTGGGAGGAAGTCTGTGTTCATCCGGTACTGGACCACATGTCTGTGTTCATCCGGTACTAGAAAAAATTTATACATTCATTTGGTATTGTGGGAGGAAGTCTATGCTCATCTGGTACTGGGGGAAATCTTACATTCATCCAGTACTATGAAAAACTCTGTATTCATCCGATACTGATGGCCGCCTCTGTGCTCATCCGGTACCAAAGGAGAAGGTCTGCACTATTTTGGTACTGAGCACAACCCTACATCCATTCGGTACTGAGCACAACTCTATGTTCATCTGATACTAAGGTGATCCGATAATGGTAATAAGGTGTTGGTATCCCTTATACTATATTCAAGTTTTGTTGCTCGATTAAAGTGTTTCAAGTACTAGAACGTATAAACTCAACATTTTTTCATTTTATTAAGAAATTAGATTAATTATGTATTAAACATATGGTTAGTCTCAAATTATGACATACTCCCTACCCCAAACTTCTACAAATCCTCATCTACATTTCCTTATGAAGAAAACATTCCTATAAACCTGAAATGCTGAGAGTACGAGGTAATTGTGTCTCTTACAGGATCAATTTCATGCTTTTTGTTTATATGGTAGAGAAACGTCATAATCCCATGATTCAATATCATTCCATACAAATGACTCGATCTGCATCTTTATGCATGTCAAACCATGATTCCGATGACGTCAACCGATTTCATACTCATGAGTTCCGATCATAATGACCACATGTATTATCATCATTATCTAACACTCCCGTGAATATGGTATGATGCCAACTCTCATACGAGTCTATAAGTTATTCATGAACTTGACCTGTCTTACCTTGTCATCATTACCCTGGATGTGACTGTTGTAAACCAAATCTCAATTTATAAATAATGCTCCTCTGGATGGATTTTCTATCTAGATGAGTGTTATTTACCATTTATACTGTCAGTCCACCTGCATTCACACTGTGATCCCGTGCCTTCAAATATTTTTCATACTTATCCTCTTCCACTACTCCATCACGGTCTGCGCTGATCTGGTACTCAACCCTCGATCATCTGTCTGTGTCTCATGTTGAAGTAAATATATGAATAGATATTACTCAATCATTTTCAGACTTTACTTGGCTAAATAAAAGTAGACGAGAATATCACCCTATGTTTATAGCCAACAAAAATAACATCCTAACTCACAAGTATTAATTACGAGTTCTTAGGATAGTCTTTTATCAACAAAAAGCTTGCTGGAAATTCACTTTTTATGTAATTTTTTGAATATAACAATTGCTAAAATAAATGTAAGAACAGAAGTAAAGACACCAAGATGATAATCGAGACAGTTGAAACATAAAGAAATCCTTTATTTCATTCCAATTCACCAAAGAGTCATTTTCTTTACAAAATCTCACACAAAAATCTTGGACCAAAGTCAAACTTAGACATCCCCGATGGAATATACAAAAGGACCTCTGAAAGAAAACCAAAACTAAACTCAAAAAGTTGCATCAACTTTCCATAGATTGTTTCCCACTCGACTATGCACAATAGCCTTTATCTGTCATGAAAATTAATTCACAAACATACAAGTCTACACAGACTATCAAAGATAGACCAACACCTCTGAAAAAAAAGTGTCTGAATGATTTGATTTAGCCCTGAATATTGTTGTCTACAATAAGACCCTGCTATCACAAAAAAGAATTAGGCTGTGATGAATATATGAACGAATGAAAACTGAACTATCTCAACATAAACTCAAATAGAAAACCTTAGCATGCTTATGCTTCTATCCTCCTCTTGTTCCTCCCTTTCCTTTTTCTTTTAACAAATTAAAATTGATTGAAGTAGTTGAACCAACTCATTAGTTAAGTTAATTAAAGACTCAACTAACTTTAGTTAGGGGGAAAATTCATAATCATAATAAGGGTCATAAATAAATAATAACTAGTAGGTGGGACCCCTTGTGACTCCCTTTAGTTCATAACAATCATAACATAACCATTAGTTAAGCAAAACACACCTCCTTGTGTTTCCCATCAACATATTTATTTTTGGCAATTTTAGCTCATGAAATTGAAATTATTTCAAAAATAATACTCATATGTCCAAAATAAAACATGTTGTCTAAAGATCCCTAAAGTCAATTTTCATAAATCCACAGATAAATAACAACTCAGAATCCATATTTCCCTGTCTACGATGCAACCATTTTTTAGTCCTTCTTGTAATAGGCCTTTGTTTTCATCCTTTATTTGAATAGCTCACTCCTGCATGCATGATTGATTAGTAACATTCTTTTAATTAACCATACACGACAACTCTTTTAAAATATGAAGTGGATTTTGGAAAAACAATATATCCGACTCATGCAATCCAATCCATACAAATTGTTTTACCATTTATCACTGAGCAGGGGGTGGAAAAGGGTTCTGGGATATGTGAGGGGGTTGTATTGAGCAAAAATATGATATAGTGAGGGGGAAAAAACACGGTTACTTCTCAATGATAACAACAATCAACTGAAAATCAAACCAATAAAACATCACTGTAATCCACACCAGTCACTGTCAATTTCAACTGTCATAACACCAAAATTCTCTTTACGGTAATTAATCTCAGAATAGGGAGTGGAAAAATGAAATGGGAAGATGAGGGGATTTGTAATTTGCGGAAAATGAAAATCATGGAAGGAAAAAAAAAACGATTATTGTTCATGAAATTAATTGAGTGATCCATAAAACATTCTGCGAAAAGGTGCATCAACCATCATTCATTTTGACCAAATAACAATTTATGTGCATTTAACTAGTTCTCTATTCATAATCAAATACCTAACACAATGTCACCATAAGATAGTATGTATTCCACCCAATTTGTAAGGGGTTATGTTCCTTTCATTTACTTTTCCTTGCATTTCATAAAAATTTTTGAACAATACTCATTTCCAATCTACGACCATTCAAAATCAACCACTGCCCATAATCAACAAATATAGTCCAATTCATATTTCCAAAAATAACCATGAAGTCACAATATCATCGCCATTGGGTCTGTCATTTGAATGTAATGAACTTCGTTAGAAAAATAAGCATAGACACCCAAAAGCCAGATCAAATTGCCAGAACCTAAATTGACAATTAAACAAACAATAGCCACCACCCAACACAAGACATGCACCGAATAATTCAATCATGCAAGTGTAAATCCATCATTGTGCAAGCCCAATCGAATGTGACTGAAAAAACTAGGCCACCTAGACAACCGATGAGGTACTGACAACAAGCTTGTATCAACAAATGATTGGGTTGCAAGCAATCATGCTCAAAACTTTGTAGGTAACTCCGAGTGTGAACACCCAAGCCATCTATGTTATACACAATGCGCAACGAACAAACACAATGAGGAAACATCTCCATTTCACAAAAACAATACGCAACCATTGCAATAACTCATCTATCATGCCGAGGCATAGATTAAATACAATATCGTTGTGATCTAATCACACTGTAATTGAATATGCTATGCAAACCCAGGTTACACAGTCGAACAAATATAAAGATGCAGTGGAAAAATTATCTATAATGATCCAACTCAATATTCATTTGGCCCCAAAGAAAAAACATAGTTACCATGCCAGTTAAATCATTTGCAAAAATACCATGCACAGCCACATATCAAATCAAATCAGGGCAGAGGCCTTCTTCATTAACAAAAATGAGTTATTAGCATAAGGAGGGTGACTGTACACTTGAAAGTCAAATTTTGAAATGTAGGGTTTATCATCATTATTACAGAGGTAGTAACCAAATGCCAAACCAACACGACTGCCATACGCCCAACTGGGCGAGTCCATATCCAAAGTAGTCGACCATACATTTAGTCCACAATAACCCAAAACAACTTGACATGCCCAACAATCTTCCTATGAAACCCCAGACTAGAAAGTTAAGGGTTTGATCGGTAGCCATCCCGAGAGGAACAAAGCCAACTTCTCGTAATAGTGAAAACTTTGAGGCCAAAGGTATACACCCAAAGAGGGTTATGCTTCGTTTGTGGACGATAACCAATTCCATGACAGGGGCCATAACAGGAGGTGAGGCTTTAACTTGGCATGGCAGTGTTATTTTTACGCAAGGTATAACCCTCATGCCCTTCGATCAACAACTACCACACATAGGTGAATATAGGGCTAAGTAAGAACATGAAACTCACTTTGTGACCTCTAGTGGTGAGAACAATCAACTACCCAAATGTACAATACATGGTGACATGAATGCTTCAGTCAATAAACCCCATAAAAACTCACAGACTAGATACATCAATGCGAAAGCGTGAAAATAGCCCACCAAGACCAACGAGGATCTTCTAAGTAAACTAGTAAGGGTAACAAAGATCTCTTGTGATTGCTAATGCCTAGGATAACCAGTAATGCTATGACTTCAACACCATTTCAAAGAGAATCATCAATGTTTCATCACAAACACCATTTTACAAAGTCGCAATACTTAAGGAAAGCACATATGATACACT
This sequence comes from Picea engelmannii, assembly GCA_009831015.1. NCBI lineage: Eukaryota > Viridiplantae > Streptophyta > Pinopsida > Pinales > Pinaceae > Picea > Picea engelmannii. The sequence continues at coordinate 116,437 of ML815675.1, forward strand.
TGAGCCAATATCCATTTCATAACCAGAGTAGACTCATGAAGGGATAAAAAAAGAACACACCTGTAATCAAATGTCTTAAAACGCAAGTTGGCAGAGCGATTCCTCACTGTTGAGAAATTGAATCATAACCACAACAGTCTTGTTTGGAATATAACTTGACTAGGGTGGAGTCCAACGGTAGGGATAAGGCGATGTGTAGTAAATGCACATTACTTACCTACTGTAAGTTCATTAAATTCTTTAGTACATGCTAGATACTAATCAAACCAATCATCCATGTTTAACCAACAACCTTTAATTTCCAAGAGCACCACATGTATCACATATCACCACCTGTATTATGTAGAAACACATACCAACCATGCCATATACAATCTTGATAACTCATATGGCTATCCTATGTTAGCTTGGATTTGCCACAACCGTTTTTAATGCAGATATTATAGCATGTTAGCATAGGACAATTTCTTCTTTTAGTTTTGTTTCCTTTGTTACTACTAACATGTGTATTTTGCAAGTGTCATGAGAACAATAAACAATGATAACCATGAAAAATTCGATGTTACTTGATCTTGGAACAACAAGGGAGCCCTGTATAACATGCCTGGTCCATTACCCAATAAAACAAGATATCGTCAACCATGAAAGTAATTTCGAACAGTAATATAACATCGAATAAACATCATACTTGATCAACAATCTACAAGGGGGTCCCACCTACTAGTATTATTTAGCTTTTAAAATAATAAGCTTTAGCAACGCTTTGCGGGCCAAACTTCATGGCGAATTTGATCGTCAACAAACTGGCGATTCCACAGGAAAAATTGTTTTCAATAGATTTAGAACTTAGAACTCCTGGTTTCATAGACCAAGAGCAATAGGTCAAGAAAATATAACCAGGAAGATTATGCAACATGGGGAAGTGAGCGGATTTAATGGAAAGATGACCGAGAATTTGGGAATAACTTATGAAAAATGTTAAGCATGAGGGGTTTTACCACTGTATGCACAATCCATCGATCGGGATATGCTCTTTAACCTTTTAAAAATTTCCAGATTTGTTTTTAAACTCTCAATGGATGAAGAAATGATGAGAAGAAGCGAGAGATAACCAATTCTTTATAGGACAACAGTGGAAATATATAACAATTTCAAGGGTCTTTCAGAGAAGACATCATAACAACTGTGTAAGCTTGTTTGTTACTGACTAACAATACTTGCAGGAGTGTCACCGTGGCCAATATGATCCAACATCTTATTCCCTACTGAAACCAAAAAATGACCAAAACAAAGCCCAACAAAATAAAATTGAAAAATATTAAAATAGCAGAAATAAAGTGACAGAAAAGTAAAGGCAGTAGGAAATTCTTAAAATAGAAACCAACTACTGTAAGAAGAAAAGAACAAAAACCTCAGAACAAAGCTAGACTACTAAAATACAGGAAATCTAGACAATGTCAGAGCTTTTCAAGTTGGTTCCACATAATGCTTTAAGTGAGAACTGTTAGTGTTGTAGGAAAACAATTGCTCCTGTAAGTATTTTAGAATGTAAGAATTGGTAGCTGAGATGAAATAGATCTTGAAATGACCCGGCCATAATTTCTAAAATTTTGAATGTCTTCCCCTATCAGCGTGAGCTGAATCCCATAGAATTGTTTTTTCATTGACCCTAAACTTGACATTTTTGACACTCTTATTGAAATATTTCTTAACGGTTTGTTGTCTCCTTTTAATATTATCCATATCAAACATCCTTTGTTCTTCCAAAGCTAGTAATGCATTTACTCTTTGTGAAACATCTGAAGAATTTAATTCTTCAATCTATAGCATCAACCTTAAGGAAGAAAGTTCCATCTCTGTTGGCAGGAGGGATTCTTGACCATAAACCAACTGAAAAGGGGTAAAACCACTGCTTACTTTGGTGGTGGTTCGATCTTCCCAAAGGGCATAAGTGAGGAGAGTGTGCCACTGACGAGGCTTATCTTCGATGAGCCTTTTGACGATTTTTACCAGATTTTTTTGGTATACTCAGCATGCCCGTTTCCTTAGGGATAGTAAGTTGATGAGGTGAAATGTTTAGCCCCCAACTTGGCTAAAATCTGAGTCATCTTAGAAGAAATGAAAGCGAGACCATTGTCTGTAATAATTTCCAATGGAATACCAAATCTGGAAAAAATAGTATTTTCAAGGAAAGAAATTACCTGATCGGATGTGGAATTTTTAAGTGGGACAACTTCAACCTATTTTGTAAAATAGTCTGTGGCTATCAGAATGAAAACTTGTCCGGTTGAAGAAGGAGGATTAATAGGACCAATAAAATCCAATCCCCACTTTGAAAAGGGAAAATCTGGCAGGACAAGTTTTAATGGCATGGCTGAAAGGCGTTCCTTCCCAACAAATTTTTGACATTTGTCACAAGACCTAGAAAAAACATAAGAGTTGCGAAATATTGAAGGCCAATAATATCCTTTTCTAATAATCTTGAAAGCGGTGGTTTTTGCAGAAAAATGACCTCCTACATGAATGACAGAGTTTGAAGAACCATGAGCTTCTTACAACAATTTCTGTGCGTCTTCATTGTTTACACAGCGAAGCATCACACCATCAACAGATCTTCGAAATAAAAGGCCTCCTATAATGATATATCTTGCAGATTCAAGACAAAGTCTTCTCCTTTGATGAGTGTCTAAGTTGTCTTTACATCTTTGGTTCTGTAAATAATAAACCAAATTCTTGTACCAAGGATGTTAAGACACAGGAAGGCTCTGATCGTCAGTGTAAAAGAGGGTTGAAAGGGAACTATCTTCTTCATCAATATCTTCACCATTCTCAGCATGTTGGGCCAAGTGTAGGGCTAGGTCACATCCCTTGATAGTGGTAGAAGTCATGATATTCAAATCATGCTCCTGGATTTTGGCAAGCCAATGTGCAAGTTTTCCTGAAAGATACGTTTGTGAGAGCATAAACTTAACAATAGGTAAAGGGACCTTTACCAATGTATGCTTACCAAATATGTAGTGGAGAAACTTCTCAATGGCCTAAACAAGAGAGAAAGCATGTTTCTCAATAAAAGAATATTTAAATTCATCATCAATCAAACTTTGACTCATGTAAGCCACCAATTTTTCATTACCTTGGTCATCGTTTTGTACGAGGACATCATAAACTGCCTCTTTAGTAGCATTAGTATATATCGTGAATTCCTTCTCAAAATCCAGCTCTGCCAAAATTGGTGCGGAACTAATTTCTTTCTTAATCCCTTCAAAAGAATTTTCGACATCGTATGTCCAAGAAAAAGGATGATCTTTCTTAAGAAGATTATGAATTGGTTTGACCATCATGGAAAAATCTGGGACAAACCTACGAACAAAGTTAATAACCCCCATAAAAGCTTGAATTTCTTTCTTGGAAGTGGGAGCAGGAAGGTTAAGGATAACATCAATCCTTTCAGGATCAATTCTTATGCTTGAATCATAGACGATGTGTCCCAAGAGTTTTCCCTCGGTAACACCAAAAATGGACTTGGAGGGATTTAGAGAAATTCCAAATTTCCTACATCACATGAGAACTTTTCTCAAATGACCAAAATGATCTGATCGGATTTTAGAGTATACTGTTAAGTCATCAAGGTAAATCTGAATGATTTTACCGATCAAATTGTAAAAATCTAATTACATATCTCTTTGAAAGGTGGAACCTGCATTAGATAAATCAAAATGCATACATTCATAAACAAAGGTACCCCAACGAGTAATAAAAGTGGTTTTATATTTATCTGTGCTTTTTACCTTGATTTGATTGTAACCTGAGAAACCATCAAGTAAGGACATCATTTGTGACCCTACAACTTGCTGCAAAATCATTTCAATGTTAGGGAGAGGGAAGTTATATTTTATGCTAGCTCAGTTTAATGTGCGAAAATCAACACATAATTTGATTTGACTAGTGGTTTTCCGAATGGGAACTAGATTTGATATCCATTCAAAATATTTGACTGGAAAGATGATTCCATCCTTCAAAATTTTTTCCAACACCTTTCGAATAGTTGATTCTAGCATAGGGTTGATAGGTATTTGTTTATGCCTAATTGGCTTTACGCCTTCCTGAATGGGGATGGCATGTTGTATAAGGCTATGATCAAAACCACTAATATCCTCATAAGACCAAGCAAAAACATCTTGAAATTCGCCAAGCAACTTGGCAAACTTCTATTTCTCTTCATCTGAACATTTGGCACCTATTTTTATGTTCTTTGGAGTCTCAAGTGTCCCAATGTTCAATGAGATGGTTTCACCCACCTTTCTTTTCGACTCTTCTTCCTTTTTTTTCTCCTTGTTGCCTACATCACTCGACGAAAATGAACTCTCCAGAGGAGTCAAGCCTTTAGGAATCTTGTTATCTTCTATGGATATAATTTGCTTCGGTTTAAAATTTTCATTTTGAATAAAAGCACAAATGCTCTCATTATTAGGGAAGACCTGCCAAGATTCTATATTGTCAGGAATATACAGATGATATAGGGATTGAAAGGTACAATCAGGTCCGTGTGGTAGAAGTTTATGATTAGGGGAAGCTGCAAAAACTACTAATCAATTGACCATTAAGTTTAAATCCCTTTTAAAATGGGTAATGTAACAAGATAAAAGGTTTGAGATAAGCGCCCAAATGGTTTGGGTGTATCGCTTCATCAAATTGTTGCTAGGAGAGTAAATTTTACACACAAGATTCACAACAAGCTCGGAATCTCAAAAAACTGAAAGGTGACCAAAACCAAGATTATAAGTGTTTTCAATGCCTAATAACAAGGCTTTGAATTCAGTGACATTGTTAGTGCAAGCTAATTCCAACTGATAAGAGAAGTTATGGATTTTTCCTATAGGAGAAATCAAGATAATGCCAACTCCGATACCTTCATTTGAGCATGAACCATCAAATTTCATGTGTCACATGCCATCATCTAAATTGATTTGTTCCATGGAATTGTTATCTTCCTCGAAAAATATGGAATACACTTCTAAGTCCTCCTTGATATAGTTTACGTTAGGCTACATGACACTCTCTATGTAGGGTGATATCCTTCCTTCTCTAAGGACTATACCATTTTTTCTGTTCTAAGGAACAGATAAATGTGTTTCGTTGAGTGAGAGGTACACACACATTGAGGCTTTACAATATCTTCCTAATATGATTGAGTAATTTCTTACTAGAATATCAATCACCTAAATATTAAGGGTCATCTTTATTTTAGGATGGGCACACAAAACTAGGGTCACATCTTTAATCTCACCTATGGTATTTTTTTGTAGAATATTATAAGAAAGCATGATTTTGGCATTTTTTTCTATACAAGACAAGACTAGCTCTTCCATAATAATCTTTGACATCACACTTGGGCCTGAACCACCATCAATGAGGCAACAATGGGAAATTTTGTCTATGATCTTTATAGAAATGTAGAAAAGGTTTTTTTTTACAGGGTATCTAAAGTTATGTACACCTACTTTATTTACAGAACAATCCTCTTTGTTTACCTCTTCGGAAAGATTGGCTAAAACAAAATATTTTCCTTCCATGAATTGTTTCAGATGCATCTGTTGTTCAGGGACAAAAACCATGTCTAGGAGGGTTGCATCTGCTTTGATGTTGGCGAGTTGATTCAAGATATTGTATTTAGAAGAGGGAAGAGGGAAGAGGGGGAGTGACTCTTTGAATCTTAGGAATTTTAGGAACCTAGCACGTAGCAGTGGTTGAGGATGAGCTCGGGCTAGAATAACTGTGAGGAGGGTCAAAATTACCCTTGGGAGCATAGGTTTTGTTCCTAGTATTAACAACCATGACATCCTCTAGCTCTAAAAAATCTAGGATAGTAATAGTAGCTTCTTGTATTTAACCAAAGATCTTATCTCTGGCACTCTTCCTTACCTCACATGTGGTTTCTTCGTGGTGCTCCTCGCAAAAGTTGCATCAACTTCAAGGCAGGATAGCATTAGGCTGAAAACTATTTTCAACCGGATTTCTAAAAGGAGATGCAGACGAGGATGAAGCTCTAGGGGTGAGAGGGGAGACAATACCCTTCTGCTCGAATGCTATCATATGATTGTTCATATCTTGTACTAGTTGTAAGAGAGCGGACATGTCTTTCTGTCTAACTGATTCTCCATGGGGAAGACCAGTTCTTTCAAACTGTTCTTCATAATCTGAGCAAGTATGCAGAGCAGAATCGAGATTATTGATGGCCTTTTCTTCAAGCCTATGACGGTAGGGAGAAGGGAATGCATTGTAGTAATGCATGAAAACATCTTGGTTCTGAGGGCGGAAAAGTTCATGGATTTGATTGTACAACTTGCTGAAACACAAGTTGAAAGACTTGATGGTCTCACCTTCCTTGTAGGTAACATTATTGTATTCCCTTAACTTCTCAATTGGGATTTTATATTGCCCATAAGTTGATCTGAACCAGTAGATTAATTCCTCCCAAGTAGACAGAATCGTAGGAAGAAGGTCAAAGAAGTCGGCCGCAGCCTTTCCTTCCAAGGAATTGACGAATAAGTGCATGCAAGTATCGATGTCGTTAGCCCCTATGTTATGATAAGCATTTGACAATTCCACTAGGTGTTCATTGGTACTGACAATGTTATTCCCCAAAAACTTAGGCAGGTTCTCTTTAAATTTTGGAAGTGGACGAGTAGCAGGTGTTGTTAAGAGGAAAGGGCACATGCCACAATGTGGTTGTGGCGTCTACTTCGAACTGAAAAAGTCCATACTTTTTAATGAATTTGGTGAGGTTTGTAGTAGATTGGACAAGGATATGGTGGCTATATAAGCTACCAATCATTGATGATGATGATTATTGAGAAGATGAAGCACTTCCAGTGCCACCAGAGCCCCCACTATATGCCATCTTGTGGATGATAGATGAGGGAAAGAAAGACGAGCTGGATGAATCAGATAAATTCCTCCTTAGAGCACTTTTTTGGACAGATAACACTACGTTTCTTCTTCCTATTTCAGCAATAGGATTGATTTTAGGTGACAAGCCCCTTATTCTTCTAGAAGAACAAGAATCTAAGGACATGAAAGAAAGGCCAAAACTGAAGAAACAAAAGGTTACTACTGATTTATAGGTTGTCTATGTCTAGCCTCCAATTGTTCTTGAGCACTAATATCTCGTTCAATCACCTCCCAAGAATGGTTAAGTTCGGCATGGGTATTGGCAATGTCTAGAATGGTGTTAAATAGGTTCAAAGCAATGCTAGTTTGGTCTTGAAGACCGAGCTCAATATTGGGCTACCTTGCAACATGTATAGTCATTAATAGAAAAATAATCAAAGAATCAATTTCAGAAAAGAAAGATGTATCGATGGAAAATCTAATATAAAATTTTTAACAAGAGAGATATCAAAGATCTCCCCAGTATGGTTGCCAAATAAATGTTGAGGAAAATATTTGAATTGATCGTACTCAAGCTTTTTTACTTGGCTAAAGTAAAGTAGATGAGAATATCACCCTATGTTTATAGCCAACAAAAATAACATCCTAACTCGCAAGTATTAATTACAAGTTCTTAGGATAGTCTTTTATCAACAAAAGGCTTGCTGGAAATTCACTTTTTATGTAATTTTCTGAATATAACAGTTGTTGAAATAAATGTAAGAACATAAGTAAAGACACCAAGATGATAATTGAGACAGTTGAAACATAAAGCAATCCTTTTTTTCATTCCAATTCACCAAAGAGTCATTTTCTTTACAAAATCTCATACAAAAATCTTGGACCAAAGTCAAACTTAGACATCCCCGATGGAACATACAAAAGGAGCTCTGACAGAAAACCAAAACTGAACTCTAAAAGTTGGATCATCTTGCGACATATTGATGCGCACTCGACTCTGCACATTATCCTTTATCAGTCTTGAAAATTAATTCACAAACAGACAAGTCTACACAGATGATCAAAGATAGATCAACACCTCTAAAAAACAAGTGTCTGAATGATTTGATTCAGCCTTGAATATTGTTGTCTACAATAAGACCCTGCTATCACAAAAGAGAATTAGTCTGTGATGAATATATGAACAAATGAAAACTAAACTATCTCAACATAAACTCAAAGAGAAAACCTTAGCATGCTTCTTCTTCTATCCTCCTCTTGTTCCTCCCTTTCCTTTTTCTTTTAACAAATTAGAATTGGTTGAAGTAGTTGAACCAACTCATTAGTTAAGTTAATTAAAAACTCAACTAACTTTAGTTAGGGGGAAAATTCATAATCATAATAAGGGTCATAAATAAATAATAACTAGTAGGTGGGACCCCTTGTGACTCCCTTTAGTTCATAACAATCATAACATAACCATTAGTTAAGCAAAACACACCTCCTTGTGTCTCCCATCAACATATTTATTTTTGGCAATTTTACCTCATGAAATAGAAATTATTTAAAAAATAATACTCATATAGCCAAAATAAAACATGTTGTCTAAAGATCCATGAAGTCAATTGTCATAAATCCATAGATAAATGACAACTCAAAATCCATATTTCCCTGTCTGCGATGCAACCATTTTTTAGTCCTTCTCGTCATAGGCCTCTGTTTTCATCCTTTATTTGAATAGCTCACTCCTATATGCATGATTGATTAGTAACATTCTTTTAATTAACCATACATGACAACTCTTTTAAAATATGAAGTGGATTTTGGATCAACAATATATCAGACTCATGCAATCCAATCCATACAAATTGTTTTACCGTTTATCACTAAGAAGGGGGTGGAAAAGGGTTTTGGGATATGTGAGGGGGTTGTATTGTGAGGGGGAAAAAACATGGTTACTGCTCAATGGTAACAACAATCAACTAAAAATCAAACCAATAAAACATCACTATAATCCACACCAGTCACTATCAATTTCAACTGCCTTAAGACCAAAATTCTCTTTACTGTAATTAATATCAGAACAGGGAGTGGAAAAATGAAATGGGAAGATGAGGAGATTTGTAATTTGCAGAAAATAAAAATCATGGAAGGGAAAAAATAACGATTACTGTTCATGAAATTAATTTAGTGATACATAAAACATTCTACTAAAAGGTGCATCAACCATCATTCATTTTGACCAAATAACAATTTCTGTGCATTTAACTATTTCTTTGTTCATAATCAAATACCCAACATAGTGTCACCACAAGACAATATGTATTCCACCCAATTTGTAAGGGGTTATGTTTCTTTTATTTACTTTTCCTTGCATTTCATAACAATTTTCGAACAATACTCATTTCCAATCTGCGACCATTCAAAATCAACCACTGCCTATAATCAACAAATATACCCCAATTCATATTTCCAAAAATAACCATGAAGTCACAGTATCATTGCCATTGGGTCTGTCATTTGAATGTAATGACCTTCGTTAGATAAATAAGGACAGACACCCAAAAACCAGATCAAATTTCCAAAACCCGAATTGATAATTAAACAGACAATAGCCATCACCCAACATAATACATGCATCGAATAATTCAATCATGCAAGTGTAAATCCATCACTGTGCAAGCCCAATCGAATGTGACTGAAAAAACTAGGCCACCCAACCAACCAATGAGGTACTGAAAACAAGCCTGTATCAACAAATGATCGAGTTGCAACCAATCATGCTCAAAACTCTGTGGGTAACTCTGAGTGTGAGCACCCAATCCATCTATGTTATACACAATGCACAGCCAACAAACACAATGAGGCAACATCTCCATTTCACAAAAACAATAAGAAGTCATTGTAATAACTCATCTATCATGCCGAGACATCAATTAAATACAATATCATTGTGATCTAATCACATTGTAATCGACTATGTTGTGCAAACCCAGGTTACACAGTCGAACAAATATAAATATGCAGTGGAAAATTCTCTACAGTGATCCATCTCAATAGCCATTCGACCCCAAAGAAAAAACAAAGTTACCATGCCCATTAAATCATTTGCAAAAACACCATGCACACCCACGCGTCAAATCGAATCGGGGAAGAGGCCTTCTTCATTAACAAAAATGAGTTATTAGCACAAGGAGGGTGGTTGTACACTTTGAAACTGCAATTTGGCAATGTAGGGTTTATCATCATTATCACAGAGGCAATAACCAAATGCCAAACCAATATGACTTCCATACGCCCAACTGGGCGAGTCTGTATCCAAAGTAGTCGACCATACATTCAATCCACAATAACCCAAAAAAACTTGACAGGCCCAACAATATTCCTATGAAACCCCAGACTGGATGGTTAAGAGTTTGCTCGGTAGCCATCCGAGGAGGAACAAATCCGACTTCTCATAATAGTGAAAACTTCGAGGCCAAAGGTATACACCCAAATATGGTTATTCTTCATTTGTGGAGGGGAACCAATTTCATGACAGGAACCATAACAAGAGGTGCGGCTTTAACTTTTCATGGCAGTGTTATTTTCACGTAGGGTATAACCCTCATGGATTTCGATAAAAAAATACCACACAGAGGTGAAGACAAGGCCGAGTAAGAACCAGAAACTCACTTCGCAACCTCTAGTGGTGAGAACAATCAACTGCCCACATGTACAATGCGTGGTGACATGAATGCTTCAGTCATTAAACCCCATAAATCCCCACAGATTGGATACATCAATGCGAAAGCGTGAAAATAGCCCACCAAGAGCAATGAGGATCTTTTAAGTAAACCAGTAAGGGTAACAAAGATCTCTTGTCACTACTAATTCCCAGGATAACCAATAATGCTATGAATTCAACACCATTTCAAGGAGAATCATCAACATTTCATCATAAACACCATTTTACACAGTCACAATACTTAAGGAAAGAACACATGATACACTTGAGCCGATATCCATTTCATAACCATAGTAGACTCATGAAGGGCTAAAAAAAGAACATACCTACAATCAAATGTCTTAAAACGTAAGTTGGACGAGTGATTCCTCACTGCTGAGAAATCAGAGCATAACCACAACAGTAATATTTGGAAGATAGCTTGACTAGAGCGATGTCCAACAGTAGGGGTAAGGCGATGTGTAGTAAATGCACATTACTTACCTACTTCAAGTTCATTCGATTATTTATTACACACTAGCTACTAATCAAACCAATCATCCACCTTGAACCAAAAACCTTTAATTTCCAAGAGCACCACTCGTATCACATATCACCACCTCTATTATGTAGAAACACATACCAACCATGCTATATACAATCTTGACAGCTCGAATGGCTATCCTATGTTAGCTTGGATTTTCCACAACCCTTTTTAATGCACATAGTATAGCATGTTAGCATAGGACAATTTCTTATTTTAGTTTATTTTCCTTCGTTACTACTAACATGTGTCTTTTGCAGGTGTCACGAGAACAATTAGCAATGATAACTATGATAAATTCGGTGTTACTTGATCTTGGAACAGTAAGGGAGCCCTGTATAACATGCCTAATCCATTACCCAATAAAACAAGATATCTTCAACCATGAAAGCAATTTTGAACAGTAACATAACATTGAATAAACATTAGACTTGATCTCCAATCTACAAGGGGTCCCACCTACTAGTATTATTTAGATTTTAAAATAATAGGCTTTAGCAATGCTTTGCGAGAAAAAACTCATGGAGAATTTAATAGTCAACACCTCATACGCCTTAAGAATTTTTTTAAGCTAGCATGGGGGTCGACATGCATGAGCCCATGTTCCAATTATACAGGGAAACACCATAATATCAAGCTTGTAGGGAAATATTTGAACAGACTGGCTGGGTCCCATTTTTGGAGAAGTTTAAAGGCTATCATGAAGGAGTCTCTCTTTATTTTGCGCAGACATATGATGGAGAAAGTGTTCAGTTTGGAGATATGAAGTTAACGATTTTAGAGGCCACTATAGCAGAAGCTACATGCCTCCCTTCGTCTGATTGGTTGATTCGTCTTTGTTAATAACATTGATAGTGGTTTTTATTATTGGTATATAGTCGCTGCATTATTTATTAAGATAGTTGAATCGGTAGCTCGACATGGTTAATTGGTTGATTTAAGAATTTGAATTGGACATACAGTCGATGCCTCCTTGTGTTGGATTGATAACTCAACATTGTTTTATGGTTGATTGGGGGTATGCTTCTTTGCGTTATGCGTGGGGTTGTGTGTTTCTGACAGCATCGTATAAGTTGAAATGATGGTCGTTGTTACTTTGTGTTTAAATTGCCTGGTCAAGATCATTGCAATTCAAAATCGTGATAGTTGTGACTTGGTTGATTGTTGTGTATGTTTTATAGATATCGTGCATTGTATCAGAGATGGGAATAGGTTTTATAATAGTATGTTTCCATTGCAATTTAATTGATAAGTTGGTTAGAGGATTGGAATCAGGCATGTTTTTAAAAGAACTTGTGTCTATGTTTTATTTGAGGAAATAATTCCTGGATAGTGGTTGATGTTTTGATACTGAATAGAGTGGAAACAAATGATTGTGTTCATTTGGCATTTTTTTTTTAAATTAAATGGGACAAATGAGAGGAAACATAATTATTATACAGGTTGTTTTGGAAGACATATTATTTTGAGTATGATGACACTGTGTTAAAGATTTAAATGTGAATGATGAGCAAGTTAACACACAATAATGGTTAAATTATACACAATAATTGTTTAATTTATCACAATAATTATTTGGTTAGTGTTGGATTGTTCACATTAAATACATAATTGTTTTACGGATTACTTAATTGATTTTTCAAACAATATCCGCTCTTTTCCCCTACCATTATTTCTCTTTTTGCTAATTACAATCCCCTCGCCTTCCCATATTCATTATCCACTCCCCATTCCTAAAATTTAATTACAGTTAAGAGGAAATTTGTATTGTAATAGTTTAAGATTGCAGGGATGGATTACAATGATATGTTCTTTGGTTTACATTACAGTTGATTGTTTGTTGTTTGTGAGCAATAATCATGATCTTTTCCCCCTCATTTTAACATTTTTCACTCAATACAATCCCTCACATATCCCATAACCTTTATCCACCCCCTGCTCATTGACAATGATTAAACAAATTGTATGGATTGGATTGCATGAGTCTAATATGTTGCTGAGCCAAAATTTATTTCATGTTTTAAAAGGAGTTGTCATGTATGGTTGTTAAATAAACTATTTGATAATCAATTATGCATACAGGAATAATATTTTTTAGTCGAGGTAGCCATGCCAGAGGTAACCGAGTAAGAGGTAATTGGAACAGGGGCCCTAGAAGGCCAAGATTCTCCATACACTTTGATGTTGACTCGCAAGAGTTAGGACAACTATTTCAAGTTGGATTTTTGAACTGGATTGGGAAAGGAGTGGTCCAACCTAGGCCTAAAAGGCCTCCCTTCCAAGCCCCACAAGTACTTGGTATCCCCGTTCCCCCTCATGTCTCATTGCAACCTGAAGTTCTTGAAAATGATGGATGGCAAGAGATTGTCCACCCGACAGTCTCCCAATGTTGTGTCTGGCCCAATTTTTCTTTACTTTCTCCCTTGCCTATCAATCAAATTGTTCAAGATGCCCCTGTCCACTCACCAGTTCAGTATTCCCATGAGAGTAAAAGGTTGAAAACCGAGGCCCACCATGCCCCTGAAAAAGGAAAAGCCACTGCTACCCCTTCCTCACCCTCTGATGGCTCTGATAAATTTGTGTCCTCCCAGATGCATTTGAGGGATGATTTCTCTCATGTGATAAATGAGATTAGGCCTAAAGACTCAACACAACCTAAGGTGAATTCAGAGAGATCAAAAGGTGATAGTAGCAACAAGGGAAAGATTGCATCTCAGAGTGGAAAATATGGATTTTAAGTTTTTTTTTATTATTTATAAATTTATGATGACAGTTGACTTTTGAAATTTTGGACAACACATTATTTTTGGATATATGAGTAATATATTTTGGAAATAGTTTCAAAAATCATTGAGATAAATTATCAAATATGAATGTGATGATGGGAGTCACAAGGAGGGATGTTTTGTTTAATTAACTAGTTGTTTTATGATTGTTAAAGGCCAAAGGGAGTCACAAGGGGTCCCACCTACTAGTTATTATTTATTTAAAAACCCTTATTATGATTTATTACTTTTCCCCCTAACTAAAAA
>ML815676.1:0-38472 GCA_009831015.1 Picea engelmannii
GAAACACAAATAGAAGGCCCTGTCCTAATCAACAATTCACTAAATCACCTCACAAAGCAATCACCCGAGATGGGAGGATCTCCTAGTCCACATCTCTATTAAAGCATCCATTGTTTATTTAAATTGAAATGTAATATTTTTGCCCAATGTTGCAGAGAGGAACCATGGACATGGAAACAAACAGAATAGAGATCTAGAATATGCAATTCACTTCAAACCCATCTCAATATGAAGATAAACCTATTAGGTAGGAAATAAGAAAGAAATTAGTCCACAAATGGCCAAAATAGGTCAATGGAACTCATAAGTACAATAAGCACCAGTCGAAATGCAGTAGTATCAAAGGCATCCCTTGAAAAGGAAAGATAGAAGCAAGAATCTAGACTAGTATGACAAAGAACAAAATAACAAACCGTACTAAGAGGAATCACTATCAACCTGAAATAGCAGTGATGCGCTCATGAATCTTTTTTCGACATCGGCGACGAATACTGATAAGATCACGCTGTGACTTAGCCAACAGCTTTGTGTCCTTAACCTATCATGGGAAAAATCAAACATATTAATCGTTTTCAAGCCTACACTGATGAAAAAACAAGTTGAAGAAATAAAATGGATTTGACAACAGCCAAGCAATTGAATTCAGTTTAGCAGTACAAAATCTTACATTGCATGAGTAAAAGCATTTCAATAAACTGAACCTTGACTTGTTTATGAAATTTAAAAAACATATGAAGAATGAGATAACTATAACTTGTGTTCTACCTCCCAGCACCAGAGACAGGTTTCTGATTCATCCTCGAGAACATCAGCATCTGCATTTGGAATGCCATAGAAAGGACGCTGTCCAATAAGCAGCACTGAACTTCTTACAGCTGCCGGGCTGATCTCTGTTCCTCCACTTTGATCTATCTTGTTCTTCAACTTCTCATAAATCTGCTGCACCAATTTTGAGTATGGAAGCCTACTTTCTTCCAACAAGCGTGCAACAATCACATTGGTAGTGTTGCTTCCCATATCCACGATTTCATCAGAGCCTGCAGAGCTATTATTTTCAAACCCTTCATTGAAATACTGGAACAGTGAAGCAATTTCCTGCTCAAATTGGTGAATACGAGCTGCTTTAGACTCCGAGTCTAAAGTTTCCAGAAATAAAGAACGCTTTCTCTTGGATCCTTTCTTTGTTGAAGGAGTACATGATGTGGATGAAACCCTTATTTTACTGTCGCTGGTACCAGATGCCTTTACAGGGCTGTTGGGATTTACAGGGGTCATAACAATGTCGTCGGTGCACAAAACATATTGCTCTTCAGATGCTTTAGGCTCATTTAAATTCCCTGATTGCTTAAATTCTGCAGGTCCTGTACAGGGATTTGCATCTGATTTAACGGTACAAGATTTCAAAGGTAACGAATCCAGTTTCATGTTCTTGGGCTTTGGCAGCGGCATTGTAGTATTTTCTGCAGCTAGACCAGGAGAACGAGATAAGTTTAAAGGCATTGTAGTATTTTCTGTAGCTAGACCAGGAGAACTAGATAAGTTTAAAGGCGATTGATCAGGCTTCATGCCGTCGGAACTCGGCAACAAAGTTACAGCATTTTTCGGTCGTCGGCCACGAGGACGAGGGGACTTTAAAGGCAGAGAATCCTTTCGGTTGCCTTTACAGTTGGGAGAGGAATTTACACTGTGTTTTGGAGGTCGACCACGAGACCGAGGCAAAGGATTATAAAACGGTTTCTCACTTCCAGTAGCAGCCAGTTTAAAAGACTTTTCTTCTGTGTTCACAACAGAGAAAGGTGGAACATTCTCATCATTTTCCACTTTTCCCCCTTCTACAATGCCCGGCATAGGAGCAGCTTCAGTCATCGCTCAAATGCCTTGATTGCCTGCTTCGGTACCAATTCGAATTTTAGAAAAGCAGAAGAAAACCTTTCGATTAAAATGAAAAAATGCAACTTATTTAAGAATTGCCGAAAATCCTTGGGAGGAAGCTAAAAGTTGTGAATCGCAGGATTCAACCTACGTCTTTAAAGTTAAAACAGAGATTTTTGGAATGAAAACGGGGAAGGATCTAAAACGATCCGTTTAAGCGGCAAGGGGAAATATTATTGATAGGAGTTCAATATCTTTGAACAATGCAACTAGTGTAGCTCTTCCAGCAAAAGGAAACAAAGCTAGGCATTATTCAGGCTGCAATATTATGAATACAAATATTTACGGCCGGGAAAATTTCAGCAAAATGGAATTGGCATTATTCAGGCAGACGATATTATGAACACAGACAATCGCGACCGCGGTCGAGCAAGACTCGATAAAAAATAAAATAAATTAAAAATGAGCAGGGTTTGCATACCTGATATTCGTAATATATTGCGACTCCACCGGCGAACCCTTACAAAACGGCTATCAGCGGAATCAACAGAGTGCCAAGGATTACATAGACAAAATCAGGAGTTGCATAACTTATCTTACTTAAATATCAATATATAACCTTCGAATCCCTGCAAAATGCACATCGACAGAATCGGCGAAGTATCGGAGACTCGATTCAACGGCCGAATTGAGCGATGAAAACACGCAGAGATCTAAAATTTCACGATGCTATCCTCCCCTTCGCCCTCTGTGTGGGGCTCGGCTCCTCTCGAAAACAAATCTCGTTGATTAGGTAGAATGGCCGTTCAGTTTGATCACACTGGCGAGTCAAAAAAAAGTGAAGTGTAACCATATGAAAAGACTGCGGGAAATGCAGATCGGAAAATGGAGAATTGGGTTCCCTCTAAAAAATTTGCCAATTTAAAATTCCCGCCGATATTTCAACTTTGCCACCAAATTTGCCGACCTTTCGAATATTTACCGCCACGGTCACACCATTCGCGCTGTGGATAGTGCAACATCGGTTACACAAAAGTAAACCATGTGACCATAGGTCTGATTCTTCCGCCCGTAAACCCTAAACTGTTATGGGAGTTTTGTTTTTGTTTTTAGAATGGCATTGCATTTAAATTAGGTATTTTAGCGGTTGATCTTATCAACAAACATGTCATCCATAATTAATAATGAAATTTTTGTCATTGGTGGTTGAGTGTGAATATATTTATGGTGGTTTGTAATTATAGTAATTAAATTTACATTAAATTAATTTTGATCTTATCAAATACTTCAATATAACGGATGTTGGATAATAAATTAAATTGGGTTTTTTTGAAAAAAAATAAATTTGATTTTATCAAATATTTATTTCTATATAAAGAATGTTTGATTAAAGTTGATTATAAATAAGGATAATTATAAAAAACGATTATAAATAAGTTAGGTTTATTTTAAGCCAATATGAATTGTAATATTGCTTGAGATAAGTATTATTGCATGAGATGTGAATTGGGATTAGCTAGAGTAGTTGGGAGGAATGATCGTTATCCTGCTCTCATCGAGGTTCAATTCCCACGACTGACGTGGTGAGCTCTTAACGAGTATATTATTGTAATGGCTTCGAGCCCTATTGTTGACCAACCTTGTGCCTTGAAGAATATAAGGTTTACCCTAGGTACCATCTTCAAAATGAGGGGAAGTACCCGGTCTTTTGTAACTTGGAAAAAAGAAAGTACTATTGCCAGAGTTAATAAGTGGACAAACTTGATCATTTTAGTAAATCCATTATTTTTTCCAACGCAAAGTTTCGTTATGATATATTCAATTTTTCAAAATTTTGGCAATCTAGGTCATCTTAAAATAGGCCAAAACCTCTAAGGGAAAAGTCCCATGAGTGGAGTCCCCATCAATCATGTGGAACTATAACTTCACATGAAATTATTATCAAATTTAGGGAAGCAGCTCGAGTCAAAATGGGTTGAGTTTATCCACTTATTAACTTACTCCTAAGTACTATGTATTAGTGAGTTTTCTTCATGATCCTCGAGTTGTCCATTATGCACATTGTGTTTTGATGCATGATAGTGGTGGTTTATGGTTGAGAGTTAGTACATTAATTGAAATATTTGTGGTTTGATCTATCATTAAAGTTAATGTTGTGTGTTTTAGTTAGTGTATTTTCTAAGTTATCAATTATTGTTGTTTCGATGATTTAGGTTATCACGGTGGAACAGAGTTCGAAGGTTAAGGGATCTAATATAAGCTTGAATAAACAATATAATAGTTTGTTACTTGTAATTATTGAGTCAGTGTTTGTTAAGTAGTTACTATTCTGTGTGATTGAGAAATGGTGTTTTGGTTGTTGTGTGTTTTTCGAGTTGGAACCACTTTAAGACTCAACATTTGGTGAGCATTATATGAGCTCAAATGGACCTCTCAGTAAGAGATCATACTGCTTGCAAACTCCATAAGGGGTTTTGGGGGCAAACCTTGAAAGTTTCAAAAGATTCGATGACACCAAAAATTAAGTTTGAAAAGACTAATCCTAGTCGAAACTAGGATGATGAGCAAGGATCGGGGATATCCCTGAAGACTGTAAAATGAGCATACAAATAGATTATACAAGGGAAGACATAGTCTAAACATGTAGTGGATTTAGAACAAGAACATGCTTATGGAAACAAATTTCCCGAGGATTCGTCAAGGAAATCCATTAAAATTTCAAAGAATCCAAAGACCAACAGTCAATGCATTTGGACCTTGTTTAGGGCATTGTACAAGAATTTGCACTATGAGGATCATAAATGATGGGATAAAACCCAAGAGAAGTGTTGACCTAATATATCCAAGCTGCCCAATTTTGACAGTGCAAAGATTGCAAATGATCATTTGTTTACCGTCAATACCAATGGGACACATAAAAATAAACCAACCCATCAACCCAATGGATCAAATTCAATGGTGTGTTGAGAGGCACGACACTCAAATAGTATCGAAGTTAATGAGCAGTTGGCCTTTAGAGGCTAGTGTGACATGATTAACCAATTTAAGGGAGCCTATGTTATATATACCCTAAATAGTATATAAGCCAATGATTTGGATTATGTTGACAACAAAACAAAGATAGCAATAACAAGTAAAATAATGTTGAGATAATACAAAGAGCACAATAATACAATGAAACCCAAACTAAAGATTGCATCAAGGCATTTGTGAGTTAGGGGTCCATCCTTAAGTCCATGGAGGAGCTAGACTTAATCGATTATGAGGAGGAATATGATGATTATCTAGGTTATGCTTTTAAGGCACATTAAGAGTTTTCGGTTTCGTGGGCTAATAAGAAGTATTTGAGTAGCAAGTCTCATCCTAACATCATGAAGTAGGCTCTGGATGGTTCCATGCCAAATGGCAAGTATGCAAGTCTACATAAAGATGTTGCTAGTCCAAAAGGGACAAAAGGTGGTGTTGCTTCATGTGGCATTTATCCAGAGTTGAAGTTATAGAGCTAAGAAGCAGGTCACATTAAAGTATCAGAGTTGAGTCGAGACTTAGGGAATCCATGGTATCAAGAAATCCAAGGGTAAAGGATGAGATGGGAAAGAAGGCTAAATTTGAATTGTAAGAAAAAATGTTTTAAGTGTATTAGAGTAAAGGTAGAAAGGGTAAATATGGTGGTAGACCTAGATGTAGGCTCGGCGAAGGTCAAGGGACTAATGGAGAAGGATTTAGTAGGGCATTTTTAGGGGAATCTTGTGAAGAGGGGAGCTTTGTGCACTAGCTTAATGAGTTTTGGTGACCAATTCTCGGTTATACTCTTGGTTTCCATGTCTTGGTTAGGGGGTGAATTTGTTTGAAAGTGAGAAGCTTGAAAGATGCGAAAATGCTTCTAAGGTGGAACTGGTTATGGGGGGCCTTTGATTTATGCTTGAAGAAGTAGCAGATGGGCTTTGACCCTCAATATGAGTCGACATTCCTACAACAAAGTTTAGTCCTCTTTCCTAGGCTCCTATTGGAGTTGTTGAATCTGAAAATTATCGAAGTGATTAGTAATTCTCTCAATCACTTCATCATCTTGGAGAAAAAAAATTGGTTAAGGAGGACGTGAGAGTAATAAAGATTATAGTGGAATTTGATCTTGGAGAAGGGTCGCCAATAGAGCTAGATGTTGATTGTGGGAAATGTGCCTTCACGCATAAACGAGACTTGTAGAGAATTCTATTTATATGCAATGGTTGTCGTGAAACTTGACATCTATTGAAAGATTGTAAAAAACATATAAGGCATGTTGAGAGAAAATTCCAAGTTTGGGTGAAAAAGAGTTCAATGGCAGTGAATTTGGCTTCAAATCTAGATAAGGCGGAACGAGATGGAAAAAAATCTAGTAAGTCCTTAGTCCCAAAGGTGCCTTGGACTTCGGAAGATGTTCGACGGCCCCCATTTCCTCTGGAAGTCTCCTTGAGGTTCCAAGACACTCCTTGTGAACATGTCATTATCTCGCCTATTTGATATATGTCAAATTTTGTACCTTCTCCATGTTTTCAAACTACTCTTATTGAAATACCCTCTTCTGTCAAATTTCCAGTTTCAACTTGTAATTGTAATGAGAGAAAAGGGAGGTTAAGCCTTGGAGACTCTTCTAGCAATTATGAATATTCTATAAATTATGGGAGTGATGATCCTTTTTTGAGATCCATGTCCCTTCCCCTATCCTAGAAACTCAAAATTATGAGTCCTAGCAGAGCTAGGTGGTGATAGGCTTTCAACCTTGATTTTTTTTATGCCACAATTACTAAAGGGGAATCGCAGCCCAAAGGCTCTAAGTTGGAGAAGGGAAGTAAACCCATTAATCATATCATGAAGTCTTCATACCACTTAAGTTCTAAAAGAGAGAATGATGATGACCTGGGGTTTCTGGAAGGGATTTTAGCATTTGATAAGGACTTCCATGTTTTTGTTGGGGAGAAATCTGATATTTCCAAAGAAAATTCTTGGGCTAAAAAGGAGGATAGGGAGGGAAAGTAGGAAACCGTTTATGGGGTCCTTTGAGTAAGGAAGACCCCTAAAGCAGTTTCCAAATGATAATTATTTCTCTTAATTTTAGAGGAATTGGGGGTACTAAAAAGTAGCAAGCCCTAAAAAGAATGTGGGCAATTTACAAACTTGATATTTTGCTTCTTCAAGAAACTATGTATACTAGCTCTAAAGTGGTAGATTTTTTTTCTTCCTTTTTGAAAGAGTGAAATTTATGTTTGACGGATGTTGAAGGACTCTCAGGAGGGTTGGTCTCAAGGTGGAATGCTAACCTAGATGCAATTCCTCAAATGTATTATGTTCAATAATATAGATTGGAGTTGGATCCAAAGAAATGGGAAAGGTATACAAAATTTTCAATTTGTATGGCCCATGTGATGACAGAAAGCTTTTCCGGGAAGGAATCGGGGAATTTGGGATCCTTATGGGGATCAACATCATTGTAGGAGGGGATCTAAATCTAACTCTGAATCAAATTGTAATATCCCCAATTTGATCACCAAGCAATAATACGTTATGTACATATAGTTTATAGGCTGGTGAACCAATACGATTTTGTGTCTAAGTGTCTGTAATGTTTTGGGCTAGAAAGCCTAGCATTCTAATATGTACATACACTAATTAATAAATACATCATGGCTACAGACCAATTCAGACAAAGAGTGTGGGGGGATGGGACTCCACAAGAGGGAAAGGGGGCTAAGGGCTCAAGGAAAGGGGTTAAGCCAAGGAATATAATATTTTATTCATAAGTCTCTACTCATGGGGCATATATTATTTCCTAAGTTCCTAAGTGGCAGGAATGAGGTCCTTGAGTGCCACTTGTCAAGAGAGAAAAATGCATATTTAACGTATGAGCTTAGTGTAAAAGTCATCCATTCCATCATTTTTCCTTGCCATTCTTACTCTGGTATGTTGGGTGTAAGCTTAGGAAATCTAGGGCCCCTAATACCTTGTGAATATTGTGAATCCTAGGTAGATTTGGTTGGAAAACTCTCCTTAGGTTTCCATACGGAAGGTTGGAACCCTGGAGGGAGAATTGTGTGGGTAGGATTGCCCAGTGTGTGAGGCTTGTAGGGTGCCTAAAGACTCCATTATCATAGTTGGAGTTCCTTGAGCCACAACACGGAGAATTCTTGTCTAGGTTGTGTTGGAGCTCTGGAAAGGAAGTGGGACAACTTGAGGGACTGCAAAGCAGAGAAGGGGGTACACTTCCTTGGGTTGTGTGGGTTGAGGGGAATGAGAGCTCAATGGTTGGAATCATTGATAGAGTTTGGTACCTCGGTCTAGACACTTACATATATTGATTGTGATACCTAGTTGGCTTAGGTAGCATTTACTCTTATGGAGTCATGTCCCCAATTGAGGGTGACCTACTGCTAAGAGAGATAGAGCGACAAGATCTATGGTTGGGTGGAACATTTGAGGTCTGTAGCCAGTTGGTGGTTTCATTAAAAGATAATTGTTATGCTTATGTGTGATTTAGTGGTGTTTATTATGTGTGTATATATGCTTAAATTGTTGTTATATTTCATGAATGGTTTACATTCATAGTTCTACATGTTATTTTGAATTATGTATGGGATTGCATATTATTAGGCCCGCATATTTATACCATATGCAGGGCATGTTATATATATGGTATCAAAGTTGTGGTTTGTATGAGTAAATTCAACGGGAAATTGGAGAAATTTCCATTGCCCCATCACTCTAGAGTGTGCATGGGTGGTTAGGTGCATTAAACAAAGAGATATACAGGGTGAGGTAGTAAGAAAAGACCCCCTAACTGACTTTTTTTGTAATTTCTTTGAAGTCCAAAAGTTGTTTGATATTGATCATGTTAAAGTACTACCAACGTGGAGAAATAGAAGAAGAAGCGAAGGAGGAATTTCCAAGCTATTGGATAGATGTCTTGTAGCAAAGCCTTTGATGTCAAGCACGACAAAGATTAAATCTTTGATGGGTCAGAGAGGTGCTTCAAATCATTTACTAATTCTAATGCAAATTGAAGATGAAGGTAGAAAGTGTTGGGTATGTGTTTTATTATTTACATGAATAGACCTAGTCTCAACATTGCACCGGACGCGCGCAGGGGTTCGAGGGAAATGCCCCCCCCCCAAAAAAAAAAGATTGGCATTTTTTACGTTCGTTTTTTAGTGGTTTTTCGGTACATGGTTTTCGTCGATGGTTTTTCTAATTTTGGTTAAGGAATTAGGGTTGTTGACTAGTATGGGTCAATGGATTAGGGGTTCTGGATGTTGCAGGATCCTATATATGTAGTGTATTGTAAAAAATGAAGATATGATGATTAGAAGATTAGAGGTGTGTCTCTAAATAGGTTGTTGGTTTTCCCAATTTGGGTTTCCAGGGTAAAAATCTTTGTGTAATTTGTGTGTGTGTGCCATTGTGTATTTTCTATTTTTATTAAGAATTCATTTGCAGTAATTTATTGTACAAGCTTAAAATATACATTTGTATTAGAGAAATTATTGGCTTCAAGGGGATGCCTTTGTGGTCAGGGGTTTTGACTTGGGTCTATGGTAAACCTTTTATAGTGGGAGATCTGCGGTATCGATTATTCAAGTGGAAAGAAATGGCGAGCAGTTCGAAAATAGAGATCGAGAAATTTAATGGGTAAAGTTTTGAGTTGTGGAAGCTCAAGATGGAAGATCTGTTGGTGGACAAAGATCAATGGATCATCGTGGATCTAGGTATTGCACCTATAGGAATGTTAGAATAAAAATGATCAAAGTTGGATGAGAAGGCGAGGAGCACAATCTGATTGTGTCTCTTAGATTCAATATTAATGAATGTGTCAGGGGAATCTAAAACCAAGGCTCTATGATATAAGTTGGGGACTTTGTATCAATTTAAGTCCTTGGTAAACAAATTGTTCTTGCGGAAGAAGCTGTATAACCTAAGGATGAAAGATGGAGACTCAATGACAGAGCATTTGAACACCTTCAATACAATGCTAAGTTAGTTATTATATGTTGATATTAATATTTCTAATGAAAACAAGTGTATCAGATTATTGTGCTCTTTACCAGACTCGTGGGATAGTTTGGTTGTGGTCATAGGTAGTAATACAACTACTTTAAGTTTCGATGATGTGGTATCATATTTGTTGTCAGAGGAGATGAGGCGGAAGGACAAAGTGCAAATGCATTATTTGCAAGAGGACGCTCCAAGGAAAGAAATAGATCTAAGTCCTCAAGTGGAAGATCCAAATCCAAGGGAAGATCTAAATCTCCTGAAAAGTTTGAAAATGTATGTTGGAGATGTGGAAAAGTAGGGCACTACAAGAAGAAATGTAGATCCAAAAGTGTCGAGGGAGGGAAGGGATGTGAAGATGATTCTTCTATAGAAGAAAAACCTCCACAGAAGAAGGAGGGGATGTGTACTTGGCTTCTTCAAGCACACATGCAGATCATGAGGCATGGATGGTTGACTCATATGCATAATTTCATATGAATCCCCACAGGGAGTGGTTCTGTGAATAAGAAAGGTATGATGGAGGTGATGTTTTCCTAGTTGATGACTCAACAACCAAAATCATAAGACGAGGAAAAGTCAAGTTGAAGCTCATGGATGGAAGGATTAGAACACTCCTTGGTGTTATGCACATCCCAAAATTGGCCAAAAATATGATTTATGTAAGCAAAATCGATGATGCAGGGGTAAAAATAATGTTTGAGAAAGAAACCTGCAAGATGGTTCGAGGAGAAATAGTGTTGTTGAAGGGAAATCGATTTGGAACTCTGTATAAGTTATAGGGAAGCACTATTAGTGATGGTGCAATAGTTCCATTGTTCCAAAGATTGGAGTTGAAGAAGAAAAAACTCCTATAGTCTCTGGAGAAAAGACTATGTTGTGGCATCAAAGACTCAAGCATATCTGAGAGAAGGGCCTTCAACTACTACATGGTAAAGTTATGTTGAAGGTATGTCTAATTGCTCTATGGATTTTAATTTTTGTGAACATTGTGTATATGGGAAGCAGAATCAGGTAAGATTCCCCTCAGGTGCAACAAGGGCAAAGGGAATTTTACAGTTGGTGCACAGTGACGTGTTTGGACCTTTGTCGGTTCTATCACTGGGAAAATTTGTGTATTGTGTCTCATTTATAGATGATTTCTTGAGGAATACATGGATATGTTTCCTTAGGAAGAAATTTGAAGTCTTTGATAAGTATAAAGAGTTTAAGTCTCTTGTGGAGAATCAAACAAAAAAAATAATTAAGGTGTTGATAATAGATAATGGTGGAGAGTTCTATGGAAATGAATTTGAAGAATTCCATAAGAAGTGCGGTATATCAAGGCAGAAGACTACTCCATATACACCTCAGCATAATGGAGTCGTACAAAGGATGAACAAGACACTAATGGAAAAATCAAGGTGCATGCTTAGTGGTGCCAGATTAGGACAAGAATTATGGGTAGAGGCAGTGCGTACTACATGTTGGTTGGTCAATCGATCACCCTCATTAGCATTGGATGTCAGGACTCCACACAAGGTATGGATTGGTAAGAAACCCTCTCTCACACATCTCAAGGTATTTGGCTATGATGTTTATGTTCAAGTTCCAAAGGAAAATAGGAGTAAGCTAGATAAAAAAGGCATAAAGATGGTCTGAAAGGTTATAAGCTTTGGAACCACAAATTAAAAAGGTAGTGTATAGTTGAGACGTGGTATTTAGAGAAATTAAAGGTGTTTTTAAACATGAAGTCTTACCAAGGAAGGAAGAACCGGAGAAAATAGAGTTTGAGTTAAAGGATGATGAATTAGACTCTACATAAGAACATGAATCAAAGAAGAAGATCCTCATACTCCAGTATTGAGGAGATGGGTTAAGGGAAGAAGGAAATTAGAAAAGTATACTCCACTTGATTTATGTTCAAATTTTTCTTTGTCTATTACTGATGATGATCCTAGAATTGTCAAGGAGGCAACGGATTCAGGGGATGGAAAAATCTGGAAAAAGGCCATGATTGAAGAAATGGCAGTCTTCGAAAAGAATGAGACTTGGGATCTAGTGGAGTTGTCGACTGGAAGAAATCCCATTGGCAATAAATGGGTGTTTACAATGAAGTTGAATGCAGAAGGTAAAGTGGAGAAATATGAAGCTCAGTTAGTAGCAAAAGGTTATTCCTAGGTAGAGGGAATTGACTTTGGTGAAATTTTTTCACCTATTGCCAAGCTAACTTCTATTACATTTATTTTATCTATTGTTGTTGCATTTGATTTTGAAGTAGAATATATGGATGTGAAGACACCATTCCTACACAGGGATCTGGAAGAAGAAATCTACATGGAGCAGCCATAAGGCTTTGTTGTGAAGGGAAAGAAAGAGTTAGTATGCAAGCTGAAAAAGTCCCTGTATGGGTTAAAGCAATCACCAAGGATGTGGTATCATAAATTCAATACTTATACATTGGGACTTGGTTTCACAAGGAGCAAAGTTGATCACTATGTGCATTTCAAATTAATCGGTGATCATCTTATTTGTTTGGTTTTGTATGTCGTGTTGGGTATGTGTTATATTCTTTGCATGTGTGTGTGTGGGCGTGTTAGATTCTACAACTGTGTCCGACGATCCCTCTAGCAGTGCTCTTTGTGTTGTGTGCGCTGGGCACTTCCTAGGGGGGTCCCATGGGGGGCCAAGTATGGCCCCTCTGGTTACGTGCAACGTTCGGGGCAGCGCCCCGAAATGTTTTTTGGGCGGTTTTTGCTATTTTTAGCGATTTTCTAAATTAATCCCGAATTAAGGGATCAGGTTTTTGGTATCTACGAAATACCTAAAAACATTGTATATATTGTATGGTGAATGGTGAAATTCAATATAATGAATATAAGAAAGGTTTTCCTTGGTTGAGGGTTTTCGGTATAAATCTCCGTGTACTCTATGTATGAGCCATTGATTAAATTTTGTTTTTCTTAAGAATCTATATGCATTGCTTTACTTCACAGGTTTAAAACTTACATGTGGATGATATGTTGTTGATAGGAAATGATAAGGATATTATCCAAGATGTGAAAACATAATTGTCCTCTAAGTTTTACATGAAGGATGTTGGTGCTACAAATTTCATTTTGGGCATGGAAATTAAAAGAGATTGAGCAAAGATGAAACTCTGGTTAAATCAGAGGAAATATGACGAGACAATATTGCAGGAATATAAATTGGTCAAGGTCCCTATTCATGTAGGTGTAAAGTTATCTGTGGATCAGTGTCCCAAGACACAAAAAGAGGAAGAGGAGATGTCTCGTGTTCCATATGTGAGAGTGGTTGGCAGCTTGATGTATGCAATGGTCAGTACTAGACCATACATTTCACATGCAATGGGAGTTTTGAGAAGGTATATGTGAAAACCGAGGAAGGAGGATTGGACATCAATAACAAGGGTTTTCAGGTATTTGTGTGGCACTACTAGTTATGGATTGTGCTACCAAGGAAGACCAGGATTGGACATACATGGAATTGTTGATGAAGATTGGGCTAGAGATCTAGATCGCAGAAGATCTACAAGCGGGTATGTGTTTAACCTATTTGGAGGAGCAATCAATTGGATGAGCAAAATATAGTCTGTAGTGGCACTGCCAACTACAAAATTTGAATACATGACAGCCACTCGTGCAAGCAAGGAAGTTGTATGGTTACAAAGATTGTGTTCAGGTATTGGGTTGGTACAACAAGTTGTAAGGATAGATTGTGATAATTAGAGTGCAATCTTCCCGGTGTATAACCCAACTTGTCATTCAAAGACAAAGCATATTGATGTTCAATATCACTTTGTGAGAGACATGGTTGAAGAAAAGAAGGTGTTGTTGATGAAGGTGGACATTTTGAAGAATGTTGCAGATTCATTAACAAAATTTATGAGCACTAAGAAGTTCTCTTGGTGTAGAGGATCTATGGGCACTACTACCCTGGATTGTTGACTATGTAACCTTGTAACCCCATGTATGCAAATAAAACAACAAGTGGGAGAATGTTGGTTATGTGTTATATTCTTTGCACAACTAGACCCAGTGTCCTTGTTGTTCTAGGTGCACAGGGGCAATGCCCTTGAAAAAAAATTGGTGTTTTTTTACGTCTGTTTTTAATGTTTTTTTGGCACATGGTTTTCGCCAATGGTTTTTCTAATTTTGGTTGAGGAATTAGGGTTTTTGACTAATCTGAGTGAATGGATCAGAGTTTTTGGATGTCAGGATCCTATATATGTATTGTATTGTAAACAATAAAGATATGATGAATAGAATATTAGAGGTGCGGCTCTAAACAGATTGTTGGTTTTCTCGGTTTGGGTTTCCAGGGTGAAAATCTATGTGTAATGTGTGTGTGCCATTGTATCTTTTTTGTTTTTATTAAGAATTCATTTGCAGTAATTTATTGTATAGGTTAAAATATACATAAAGCCACCTGCTTCCTCTAAGTTTAGTCATTCTAGGGTAACTAAAGAGGATTTGGAAGGTTTAATCTTTAGAAATTGTAATAATTTTGATAGCAATATCAATGATTCAACCATGCAGTAGTTTGCAGATAATTTGTAAAGAGTAAAGGGCATTGTAGCTATGTGGGATAAAACATGTACCCAAAAAGACCAGAAAGAACTTAAAGAATTAGAAGAAGGTATTGAAAGTTTTTTTTAATATAACAATTAGACAAGGGTTTTTTATGAGGAAGAATCCAATGCTCTCAAGGATCTTGAAGGAAAAAAAAAAGGCTTTACTTGACAAGGAGGAATCAAAGTGGAGGCTCAAAAGTAGAGCTATATGGATTTTTGAAGGTGGAAAGAACGCTAAATTTTTTTATAAGCATGCAAGTCACAAGAGGAACGTGAATATAAATGGGGAGATTAGTAAGCCAAATGGCTCTAGGGTCAAATATTTCAAGGAAACAACGAAAGCTGGAAAGCAACACTTTAAAATTTTGTTCAGATACCTAGGGGCAACCAACATTAGTGAAATTATGAAAATCATTATATTATTGCATAGACTCAATAACAAGGACATGAATGCATATTTGAATGTAAGTGTCCAAGGATAAGATACAATTTATTTCAAATTCCTCCAAAATAGTTAAAAGCCCTAGGTTTAATGGATGGACTGAAGAATTCTATTCAAGGTCTTTTGATTTGGTGGGGGAAGATCTCTCGAGGTTGGTTGAGGATCAAGAATCTTTGGGAAGGTTTTAGGTGTCATCAACTCAACCTTTGTATCTCTCATTCCTAAGGAGCAGGAGCCTTCGACTTTTGATGATTTTAAGCTCACATCATTGTGCAATTTGGTCTATAACTCGATTTCCAAAATCATTGCTAATAGGTTAAAAGGAATCGTGTATGGTGTAATTTCATAAGAATAATTTGAGTTTCTTTACAATGGAAAAATCCATGATGTTGTGGGTTCATTTGAGGAAGGAATCACTCAATTAAAACCAAGAAGCTACCTAGTGTGGTGATAAAATTGGATCTTGGAAAATCATATGACAAAGTGAACTAGTTATACCTTAGATTGGTATTTCTACAACTTAGAATGAATTTGTAGGTTGTAGATTGGATTATGGGATGTCTCACATAAACTTCTTTTATGATTATAATAAATGGTTGATGTTTTGGATTCTTGAATGTGTCTCGAGGTGTAAGGCAAGGTTTCCATTTATCACTTTATCACTTTTTATTATTAGTCAGAGGCTTAAGCATGTTCATTAAAGATGCTAGGAGAAAAGGTTTAGTAAAAGTAATAAAAAGTTTATGACTCAATGATCATTTCACATCTACTCTTTGTCTATGAAATGATGATTTTTGGTCATGGATTCCCAAGGGATATTAGAAGTTTAAAGTAGATTATGGATCCCTACTATAAATCCATAGGTGTGGAGATCAGCTTGAGTAATTCTTCTATGATGTTGAATGCATTGGATGAAGGAGAAAAATCGAAAATTGCAGAACTACTCCCAATGAATTAGTCGAAGGTAGATCAAGGTATTAAGTACTTGGGTTTTAACTCAAAACCTAATGACTACAAATATGGAGATTGGAAATGGTTGTACAATAAAATATAAGTTAGAGTTTCTATTTGGAGAAATAGATGGTTGTCAAGGGGATGAAGATTAGTGTTGGTTTAGGTGATATTGGAGAGTATTCATGTATATTGGATGTTAATTTCTCATATTCCAAACTAAATCCTTAAAACAATTAGAAAAAGTGTTGTAGTTTCCTTTGAACAGGAAAAAACAAGAAGGAAGGAATCCCCTTAGTAAAATGGACCAAAGTGGAAAATCTACATGAAGCAAGTGATTAGGGCTTAAAGAACATTCATGGTTTCAGCATGGCACTCGCGAAAAAAAGTTCATGGAGGCTAGTCTACAATGAAGGTGATGCAAGAGCATCGTCAGCGAGCACACGTGGCAGGACAACTCAACACCTAGGGATCATTTCGGAATCTGAAACGTTGGGAGTTACTGTGAATCTTTTGGAGCTGATTGGAAAAATCGAAGAAGATCAAGCGCTTGGAAGCTGATGATCATGAGTGATCTGGGAGTTTCACTTCTAGCCTTGAATGTAACAGAACTTAGGTAGAATTTAGGTTTTCGTTTCGAATAGATGAGTAGTCGGGGGGAACCCCAAGGACGCTCTGAGATAAATAGAGGTTTTGTACGCCCGAATGAGGCTGTTGTGAGTTAGTAGGAGATTTCTGAGTTTTTAGTTACTGTTTGATTAAAGTTGTAGCCATTTTTATTTTGAATGAATATAATAGAGGAAAATTGATCCAATGTGTGGATGTTGTTATTGCTTGCAAATTTTCTGTTATCGTTGTTTCCATAAATGAATGTATGGAACTGTGACATGTTAGTATAAGTTTCAATTGTTTCTCTCAGGAGAGTTTTGAGTGCAAGAAGTGCACATAGTCCGCAAGGAGTGCATTGACAGAGTTGAGTTAACCTCATACAAGCTCAGGAGAGATATCGTTGAATCTTCACCAACAGAAGTGCAAGGAGTGCAATGGAACAACTCTGTGTTGGGTTCAGAGAGAGAGAGAGAGAGTTACTGAACATTCTGTAAGGAGGAGCTCTGCAAGGTGTGCATCGAGAAAAAGGAGAACGCCAAGAGGGCGAGAAGAATTTATTTTCAAGAAATCCTTCGGATCTAAGTTTATCGAAATCCTTGAAATGAAAGGAGTGCGCGGGAAGTCGAAATATTCATGAAGACCAAGCTCAGGAGAGATAACACTTTTCAGAAGTGTAGTCGACGTCCAAGAGACAGACTCACAAGAGGCGCAAAGGTTGAGACCTTTGGATACTTAGAAAATATTCTAAGTCAGAGGGAGTTAGAAGCTCAGGAGGGAGAGTGACAGTGGTCGTTGGATCACCGATTCAGAGGACCAACAATCGTCCGATAAAATCAAGGTGGGTGAGCCTTAGCGTTTTGCACACGCAAGAGAGGGGACTTGCCAAAGTTCCAAAGTCTTGAAGTAATTTGGGACTGTTTGATCGTCCGAAGTAAATCTCAACCGTCCAATCATTCGAAGGAAATCTCAAGCGTAGGACCATCTGAAGTAGATCTGAACCATCAGATCTGAAGAACAGGTGGCATGAATCTGTGGATCCTAGATAAAGACCCGAAGTAAACGTCAATCATCTGATCCAAAGGGCAAGTGGCATAAATTCGTGGGCTCCGGGTAAAGACTCGAAGTAAATATCAACCGCCCGATTCGGGAGAATTAGATCTGAATCGTTGGTTTGGAAGAGGCAGATCTCAGCCGTCATTCTAGAAACACCATCAAGATCATAAGATCGACGGTCACACACGATTGCGGGGCCAGAAAGTACCCGGACATTAAAATTTTGAGGGCGGGCCGCAATCAAAACCATAGTATAGGTAAAGAGGTACGTGGCAACTGGAGGTAAATTACGGGGAGAAAAGTGGTTGATCCCAAACCACTCTTGGACGCGCCCACAATCATTCGCTTATGCAATGACGTAGCCCGAGGTCACATGCGACATGGGGCTAACGAGAAGAGAGCTCGCACCTGAAACCTGAGAGTTCAGTCGCGCGAAAAAGGAGGTCGTGGGTGCCATAGAACCTGCAACAGAGGACCGAAAGGACCTGTGGTAGTTCGTAAGTGAGACCATCAAGGTCTCAGAGAGCCAATTCAGCTCAGAGTTGAAGATCCTTGACCGGGAGGTCGTATAACCCTTAGGAGAGAAAGGGGGGGTTGCATCAAGTGGTATCAGAGATGATTTTTGCTTGCAGACAATAGGTAAAGGAGATGAGACAAAAGAACTCGAAGTTGTACTCTATGTGTGACAGACAGTCAACACAATGCCACCGAGGAGACGAGTGGAGCCACCTTTATCCAATCGGGCTGTAGAAAGGGAAATGCGAGAGATTCGTGCAAGATTAGAGGCGATGGAGGCAGTGCAAAGAAGGGCACCTGATGCTGGAGACATCAACGATGCAAAGAGTGAAGAAGTAGAAGTCAAAGAAGCTGCAGGAAAAAATGTTGCCGAAGAACGCTTGCTGAGAGCAGTTGTTAGTTTGGGAGCTAGAGCCAAGATAGAGGTCCCAATGTATGAAGGCAATTTGGATGCTGAAGAGCTGCTGGATTGGAGAAGATCCATGGAATAATATTTCGACTATGAAGATGTCGATGAGGAGAAGAGGGTGAGACATGTTGTCACCAGACTAAAAGGGCATGCAACACTATGGTGGGATGAACTGCAGGTTGAGAGGAGAAGCAAAGGCAAATAAAAGATAAAGAATTGGGACAAAATGGTAGCCAAGCTGAAGGCTAAATTCATGCCCAAAGATTATCAGATCAATCTGTTCAGGAAGTTGCAGAACCTAAGGCAAAAGGGTATGACAGTTAAGGAGTACACATAGGAGTTCTATAAGCTGAACATTAGAACTGGACAAAGAGAGAAAGATGAAGAAAAATTTACGAGGTATATAAATGGCCCGAGGTATGAAATCCAGGATGAGATCAACATGATGTCAGTAAGGAAAATGGAGGATGCTTATCAGTTTGCACTAAAGGCAGAGGAGAAGTTGACCAGAAAACAAAGCCAACGAGGCAGAGGTAAAATCCCAGTCCTGAACAAAGGCAAGGGAGTTGCCTATGACAAGGCACATAAATCCAAAGATGAGACTAAGAAACCACATAGTTAATCGTAAAGAGGAGGAAGTTCCCGAGGAAGACAAGATAGTGGAAGAAGTTCTTCTAGAGGAAGAGGAAGAAGCAGAGGACAAGTAAGGTGTTATTCCTATGGAAAGACAAGGCACATGTCTTGGGAATGTCCCGAGAAAAAGAAAGAAGGAGGAGGTGAAGCTCACATTTCAAAAGCACAAATAAGGAATGTTGAAGCAGAAGGAGCGGAGGATGGAACATCCCTAATGTTGAGAAAGGTTCTCTTAAAACTAGAGGCAAAAGTTGAAAATCAAGTGCAGAGGAATAGTCTCTTCAAGACAACTTGCAAGACTAAAGACAGAGTATGCAAGGTGATAATTGACAATGGGAGCACTGATAACTTAGTGTCCACAGAGATGGTGGAGAAATTGGAGCTAGAGATAACTGCACATCTGAAGTCGTACAAGGTCTCATGGTTGCAGAAAGGACAGCAGGTAATGGTTACTAAACAATGTTTGGTTGAATTTAAGATAGGAGGATATAGAGATGAAATTCTATGTGATGTAATTCCCATGGATGTATGCCATATTTTGTTGGGAAGACCATGACAGTTTGACATGAATGTTATTCATGATGGGAGGAAGAATACATACACCTTGGAGAAGAATGGTAGGACGCACATGTTGCTGCCAATAGAGGAGAAGAAAGTGAAAGAGGAAGTAAACACAAGCGTACTTCTCATGAGTGGGAAGGAACTCCTTAGAGAAGTTAAGAAAGAACAGGAGATGCAGTTTGATGTGGTGAGGAAACCCAGAGTTATCCTTACAAGTACTTCGATGGATGATTTGCCTGAAGAAGTTCAGGAATTGTTGGATAATTTTGCTGACATAGTGGTGGATGAGCTGCCTAACTCATTGCCACCCATTAGAAGTATCAACCATCATATTGATTTGATATCGAGAGCAAGTCTGCCAAACAAAGCAGCATACAGACTGACACCTCGAGAGAATGAGGAGGTAAAGAACCAAATCCAGGAATTGTTAGACAAGGGTTTGGTCAGAGAGAGCTTGGGTCCATGCATAGTACCAACTGTGTTGAGTCCAAAGAAGGATGGAGGATGGAGAATGTGTATAGGCTCAAGAGCCATTAACAAGATCACCGTCAGGTATAGATTTCCTTTGTCAAGAATGGATGACTTAATGGATTGTTTAAGTGGAGCAAATTTCTTTTCTAAGATAGTTTTGAAAAGTGGATATCACCAGATAAGGATGAGTGGAAAACAACCTTTAAGATAAATGAAGGTTTGTATGAGTGGCTTGTTATGCCATTTGGCTTAACAAATGCCCCGAGTACTTTTATGAGGTTGATGAATGAAATATTGAAAGATTTCATTGGCAAGTTTGTGGTTGTGTCTCTGGACGATATACTGATCTTTAGCAGGACTAAAGAGGAGTATTTGAGACACCTGACACTAGTGAGGAGGAGACTACAACAAGAGAAACTGTTGATAAATCTGAAGAAGTCCTCTTTTATGAAGACAAAACTCATTTACTTGGGTTTTGTGATCTCTTCAAATGAACTGAAGATGGATCCAGAGAAGGTGAAAGCAATCAAAGAATGGCCATCACCAAGGAGTATGTTTGAGGTAAGAATCTACCATGGATTAGCAAGTTTTTATAGGAAGTTCATGAGAGATTTCAGTGGAATTTGTGCACCAATGATGGATACAATGAAGAAGAAGCACAAGTATTTTAAATGGACAGAGGAGGCCGAGAGGAGCTTCAATATACTAAAGGAGAAAATAACAGAATGACCAATTCTGATCTTACCAAATTTTGGAAAGACATTTCAAGTGAGATGTGATGCAAGTGGAGTTGCAATTGGAGCAGTTTTGAGCCAGGATAATAGACCGGTTACCTATTTCAGTGAGAAGCTGAATGAGACCAAGAGAAAATACTCCACATATGATCAGGAGTTTTATGCCATAATTCAAGCCTTGAAGAAATGGAGACATTACCTTTTTCCACAGGAATTTGTCTTATATAGTGACAACCAAGCTTTACAATTCATAACTAGACAAGAAAAATTGAATCAGAGGCATGCAAAGTGGATTGAATTTATGCAGAATTTCACTTTTGTTATAAAACATATTGTTGGGAATGCTAACAAAGTTGTTGATGCATTGAGCAAGAGATGTTTGATTCTGCAAGAGTTTTAGGTGAAGACCTTGGGGTTTGAACACCTTAAGGATATGTATCGTGATGACCCAGACTTCCAGGAAGCATACGAAGCATGTGCGAATCCTGTGCTTAGAGACAGGAGCCAGTGGACAAAGTAAATGATTCAAGAGGGATTGTTGTTCAAGGGCAATCAATTGTGTATACCAAAATTATCAATGAGGGATAACCTTTTGAAGGA
This sequence comes from Picea engelmannii, assembly GCA_009831015.1. NCBI lineage: Eukaryota > Viridiplantae > Streptophyta > Pinopsida > Pinales > Pinaceae > Picea > Picea engelmannii. The sequence continues at coordinate 21,447 of ML815676.1, forward strand.
AAAGCATAGTGGGAGATTGGCTGGACATTTCGGCCATGATAAGACATTTGCACAGTTGAGCAATTCATACTATTGGCCAGGTATGAGAACAGAAGTGATAAAGTTTGTGAACAACTGCATAATCTGCCAACATGCAAAAGGAAAAAGACAGAACACTGGATTGTATCAACCATTGCCAATACCGGAGAGGCCTTGGGATGCAATAAGCATGGATTTTGTGTTGGGACTGCCAAGAACGCAAAGAGGATGTGATTCCATATTCGTCGTGGTGGATAGGTTTTCAAAGATGGCACAATTTATCCCATGCTAGAAGACTAGTGATGCAACACATGTTGCAAATATGTTTTTCAAGGAAGTTGTGAGACTTCACGGACTACCCAGAAGCATTGTCTCATACAAAGACACTAAATTTGTTGGTCATTTTTGGAGAACATTATGGAAGAAATTGGGGACAAATTTTTCCTTCAACTCAACTTATCACCCTCAGACAAATGGACAGACTGTGGTGGTAAACATAAGTTTGGGAAACTTATTGAGGAGTCTGGTCACTGAGCATCATAATCAGCGGGATCAGATTCTGCCACAAGTAGAATTTGCATACAATGACTCACCCAACAGGAGCACTGGAAAGAGCCCACTCCAAATACTGTATGGAATGCAACCCAGGGGAGTATTTGAGTTGAGAGACTTGGAATAGAGTGAGATCAGAAGCATTGGACATAAGATTTTGCTACAGAAATGCAGAAGCTCCATAACCAGATCATAGGACAATTGCAGAACTCTAACCAATATTACAAGCGCAAAGTTGATCAACATCGAAAGAACTTCAATTTGAAGTAGGAGATCAGCTTCTGACACATCTCAGGAAAGAAAGGTTCCATAGGGGAACATATAACAATTTGAAGATGAAGAAGATAGGGCCATGTAAGATATTAAGGAAGTTCGGTGCAAACGCCTATGAGATTGAGCTTCCAGATGATGTGGGCATATCACCCATATTCAACGTTTCAGACCTATACCCTTACATGGGATATGACTCAGAGGGATCAGAAGTTCAAGAGAAGATTTAATGGGAGAAACAAATGCCTATAGAAGAAAAACCACAGATGGAGAAGAGCATTGATCAGAGGATTAGAAAGAAGACCAGGAGGAAGATCCATATTGAATATTTGGTCAAGTGGAAGGCACACCCAATAGAATATGCCAGCTGGGAAAATGAAGCTTATATGCAGAAGCATGGAAAGTCGGTGCAGGAGCTCATGGAAAGGAGTCCATAATTTTTTTTCCAGGGGAGTATGATGCAAGACCATCGTTAGCGAGCACACATGGCAGGACAACTCAACGCCTGGGGATCATTTCGTAATCTGAAATGTAGGGAGTTACTGCGAATCTTTTGGAGCTGATTGGAAAAATGGAAGAAGATCAAGCACTTGGAAGCTGATGATCACGAGTGATCTGGGAGTTTCACTCCTAACCTTGAATGTAATGGAACTTAGGTAGCAGTTAGGTTTTCGTTTCGAATAGATGAGTAGTCGGGGGGAACCCTAAGGACCCTCTGAGATAAATAGAGGTTTTGTATGCCCAATTGAGGTTGCTGGGAGTTAGTAGGAGATTTTTGAGTTTTTAGTTGTTGTTTGATTAAAGTTGTAGCCATTTTTATTGATCCAAAGGAAAGTTGAATGAATATAACATAGGAAAATTGATCCAATGTGTGGATGTTGTTATTGCTTGCAAATTTCCTATTATTGTTGTTTCCGTAAATGAATGTATGAACCTGTGACATGTTAATATAAGTTTCAATTGTTTCTCTCAGGATAGTTTCGAGTGCAAGGAGTGCACATAGTCTGTAAGGAGTGCATTGACAGAGGTGAGTTAACCTCATAGAAGCTCAGGAGAGATACCGTTGAATCTTCACCAACAAAAGTGCAAGGAGTGCATAGGAAGAACTATGTGTTGGGTTGAGAGAGAGAGAGATAGAGTTATTGAACACTCGGTAAGGAGGAGCTCTGCAAGGTGTGCATCGAGCAAAAGGAGAATGCCAGGAGGGTGAGAAGAATTTCTTTTCAAGAAATCCTTCGGATATGAGTTTATTGAAATCCCTGAAACGCAGGGAGTGCGCGAGAAGTCAAAATCTTTATGAAGACCAAGCTCAGGAGAGATATCACTTTTTAGAAGTGTAGTCGAGGTCCAAGAGACAGACTCGCAGGAGGCGCAAAGGTTGAGACCTTTGGATACTTAGAAAATATTCTAAGTCAGAGGGAGTCAGAAACTCAAGAGGGAGAGCGACAATGGTCGTTGGATCATCGATTCAGAGGACCAACAACCGTCTGATCAAATCATAGTGCGCGAGCCTTAGCGTTTCACACACACAAGAGAGGGAACTTAACAAAGTTCCGAAGTCCCAAAGTAATTTGGGATCGTCCGATCGTCCGAAGTTTATCTCAAGCATTGGATCGTCCGAAGGAAATCTCAAGCGTCAGATCATCTGAAGTAGATCTAAACCGTCAGATCTGAAGAACATGTGGCACAAATCTATGGATTCTGGATAAATACCCGAAGTAAATGTCAATCGTCCGATCCAGAGGGGAATTGACATAAATCCGTGGGCTCTGGATAAAGACTCGAGGTAAATATCAACCGCTCGATTCGGGAGAATTAGATCTGAATCGTTGGTTTGGAAGAGGTAGATCTCAGCCGTCAGTCCAGAAGCACCATCAAGATCGTAAGATCGATGGTCACACTCGATTGCGGGGCCAGAAAGTGCTCAGAAATTAAAATTTTGAGGGTGGGCCACAATCGAAACCACTGTATCGGTGAAGAGGTCCATGGCAACTGGAGGTAAATTGTGGGGAGAAAAGTGGTTGATCCCAAACCACTCTTGGACCCGTTCGCAATCATTCGCTTACACAAGGACGTAGCCTAAGGTCACATGTGACAGGGGGCTAACGAGAAGAGAGATTGTGCCTGAAACCTGAGAGTTCAGTCACGCGAAGAAGAACGTCGCGGGTGTTATAGAACCTGCAACAGAGGACCGAAAAGACCTGTGGTAGTTTGTAAGTGAGACCATCAAGGTCTCAGAGAGATAATTTGGCTCGGAGTTGAAGATCCTTTACCGGGAGGTCACATAACCCTTAGGAGAGAAAGGGGGGGTTGCATCAGAAGGCCTCTAGGGGAATTTAATGAAATCAAAATATTTGAGAAGGATTTACATGGAACATTGGTTCAGACAAGAAAAAATATTCCCAAGGAGGTTATATAGTTTGGAAAGAATTAGTAAGGACATTTCCACTAATTGGAAAGTGGGAAACTTGGAAGATTGGACTAGGGAACAAAGTGAGAATAAGGGAAGACCCCTAGATAGGATCATAAAGTAATAATAGGTCATGTGAAGCCTTGCTATCAAACCTTCATCACGTGGAAATAAACTCATTAAAAGATGTAGCATTAAATGATGGTAGGAATTTATGGTCTCAGAGCCAAAATAGGTAGCGGATTTGAATTTGTACGGAATTATTGCTGAGTGGAAACAAATTGTGAGAGTTTTAAATTCTAGTGCCATAACGTCGAATGATCACGAAGATTTAAACAAACGGTTTAAGAATTAAGGGTATGGGGAATATATTGCAAATCTATGTTGTTCTACAAAGATGTAAGAAGGATGGGTAGAGGAAAGACTTTAGTGGTGGCAAATAGTTTGGAAGTAGCAAGCCCCATGAAGGCTATTGTTTTTGTGGCTTGATTTCGATAACAAAAAATTATCTTGGAATAATTGCCAAAAAATGAACATGCAAGGTGTTGGGAGATGCACCATATGCAAGAGAATCAAGGAAATAGTGGATCAATTGTTTGTTTATTGTTCTTATTCCAAAGAAGTTTGGGTTTAAGTATAATAGATTTCAAGTGGAAACAAAAAATGGGAACATAGAATCCTAGTGGATTGTTTTCATTCATGGATAGTTGACAAGTCTAAAAAGGCTTTTAGGGATTTACCCTGTTGTGTAGTTGTTGACAAGCGAGAAAATTTGTTCCTGCAATAGGGGATAACTGCGTGATCACAAGCCCCAATTAGACTCATTTTCGTTTGGGATGGTAGTTTCCAACTGATATGTGGGGTCGGTTTGCCACTTATGATGTTTAATCTTTCAAAAACAAACTTTATCATTTAGGTTTTGATCTAACTTAATCTAGATTTACGAAAGAAAACTAATAAGTTATTCCTATCTCAATTGAGAGCAAAACTAAAAGAGTGTAGAAAGAGAAAGATAGATTCTCAAGACTTAGAAAGAATTCATCATCTCAAGAATACTTTTAATACAATAACAATTGCCACTAAAAATAGATAACAATAATTACATCTACACCATGTTGATATCCAAAGAAATAATTATAAATTTTGAAATAAACAAATGAGTATGAGACAACAGTCTAATAAATTACTTCCCAAAATGATATCAGTTCATTCACAACCTCCAAGAAATTGTCTGGTTGAAATGTTATTTATGTTGGCTAATAAGAAATATCAAGCGAAAGAAAGAAAGGTAAATGACAAGTCCTTTGGAAAGAATTTTCAAAGACTTATCGTTTAGTTGAATTCATTCATCGATTTTCACAAGTCATAAAAATAATCCTAAATTAAAATGATGTCCTTCTACTTAATATCTAGTTAGTTGACACAATGTAATAATCACACCCTAGCATGAATGGCACATCATAAACGTGTGAAGATTTAATACTTTATCAATGTAAAGAGGAAGGCAGGGGGGATGGAGCTCTGCGGTTCTGTGGCACCAGGGGCCCATGGCCCGCACCCTGCAGTCACGAGCCTCCCTCCTCCATGACTGCAACTCTATTTACTCGCCGGTTTCACGAACCCTCTGACAAGTCTACAGGCCCGACCCCGCACTACTAAGCAAACCTTCTCACTTTTCTCAACGACTTTCCTCTTGCCTCCCTTCCGTGCGCTGCTGCTTGTGGTGCCCTGAGCTACTTGTGAACAATCTAAATTTGAAGCAATGATTGACCTGTCATTAAGGAAGGGCATCCCAATGGCCACATACGATGATGAAATAGACTACTCACCAAATCCAGGAGAGCTGCTCCCCTGGATGGGGACAACTGGCAGCCCACCAACTTCTGCCCGACAACAGTTGTTCACATCGACTCCGCTAAGATCTCCACCTCTTTCCTCGCCTCCTCCGGTCCCCCAGAGCGATTTGTTCTCGCAACTCTCTGGGGTAACAGGATCTTACCATTTTCAAGTCTCAAGTTCCACCTTGGCTTGGACGTGATCTCTGGGACAACATCCCCTCGACCCCGACGATCCCCCTCTCCTCAGGTTTCGACAACACTTCTCTCCACTGCAACGTTCTTCTCCTACAAGCTTACACATCTCCCCTCTCCCCATCACACTATGACTTCTTTTCCTCGCCTTCCCTTGCTATTGTTTATTGGACCTTCCCGAATCCCGTAGTGAACCCAATTTCCAATCAGGGCCTGGGAGATCTTGGGACACACCCCGAGACACTATCAGAATCGCTCTTCGAAGAACATAACGAAAGGGTCGTGAAAGCTCTGGAGCATAGCTAGGATTTATCCACGGAGTGCTACTTTTCTTTTTAGGGCCAAGACTACACTCTAGGTCATGCACCTCTTGAGTTGAAGTGAGGGTTTGTCGCAACAAATCTCCAACCCCTCAACCTCAACGACTGGGACCTCAGCCAAAGCGGAGCACCAGGCTCCCGCCCTCCCTTTGACTCGGATCCATATGCCCAAGGCACTTCAGGGAAAAGGAGGATGAAGTGAAACAAATGTCTAGGGTCTTCCAAGGCAGATCCAAACTTCATCCTCGGTGACGACCTTTCGATGGCAGGGGTCTCGGTAATGGCATAAACAACTCTAGTGGGGAAAGCTTATGGCCGACATTTCAGCGAAAAAAAACCCTATGAGCCTGGGCCGCCACAAATTGGGGCACAAACTCCACAAACTCGCCCAGTATCTTACGACTCTCTAGAGGTTGGTTTATGATTATTTTCACTGAACCCCCGTAGGCCATGGACGGACTCCAAACTAGTTGGACAATTGACTCTTCCCCGATCCTTACGAAGCTCTGGAACCTTACTTTCAACGTTTCCAACGAGCGTCTAGACTCCATCCCGATTTGGGTCCATCTACTAGGTCTCCCTTCACACATCTGGTCAGAAATTTGCTTCAAAGCAATAGGGAATTTTCCAGGGGAATACATAACAACATACATGGGTTTTTTGGCATCGGGAGAAATGGTGGTTGCTCGAATTATGGTCTTTGTTAACATCAGGGAAGGGTTAAGAGAATTCCTCAACCTCACAGACCTAGGATGCACAAGAGTACAAATCCTAGACTATGAAGGCATGCCCTTCCGTTGTAGACATTGCCATGATTACGACCATGTGGTCAAAGACTATCCAAAATCTTTCAGGAGGCACTCTGGACACTCTACACATGAAGCCAAATGTCAAGGTTGGGAACACCATGATGCAACATGGGTATTTTCCTCCTCCTTAGTGTCAAATTCTGCAGGGACACCATCCCCCACTCCAGTAGCATACCAAGACTCCCCGACAACTGATCAACCAGAGCCAGTCGGAAATGCCTTAACACTCGTTCCAATAGCTGGCGACGAGGCATGCTCCGACCATAGCCACGAGACAACTCCTCATCATCTGATCAAAAATTTATTGGGTATGCATCTCTCTTTCCCCCGCCCTGTAAATGGTTTACTAAATACTTTGAATTTTATCTTAAAAGATTGCATCCCCCCCCGCACCTCTACTATATCCCTAAATCCCCTTATTCCCTCCGCCTCTCTCCCCTTTCCTCCACTAGTTGAAGACACCCCTCTGACCGCTTCTCCTCCATCCTCCCCAAACTCTTGGTCCACAGAGGAACTATCCTTTGAAGGATTCGAGAACTCCATCATTCGTTTTCACCTCTGTAATAGATCAGTCATTATCCCTACCACGGACCACAAAGGTCTTGGGCCTACTTCGGACCCCTTGAAAACAAAAAAAGGCCGAGACAAGCCTTCACACCTCTCCATAGCACATTATCGTGCACTATTGGACACAACTTCAGGTCGTAAAAAATCTCTCCTCGGGGCCCTTAGAGAAAAAAAATCCCTTGTCAGGGTTCCCCCATGAAGCTTCTCTCTTTCAATCATCGGGGTTTAGCGAGCCCCCCCAAAAAATCCACCCTAAAAAGGTTGGTGACATTTCACCAACCAAAAGTTGTTCTCCTCCAAGAAACTCTAGCAGATGAACGCACAGCCACAAAATCTCACTCAACACTCTTCCCAAGCTGGGATTTCTTGGGGCTAGACGCCCGTGGTAGATCGAGAGGCCTAGTCATTGGTTGGCTCTCCAGAAAGATAAAGCCCCTAAAATCTTGGGCCTTTGAATCCTGTCTGGGACTTGAGGTACTAGTCGAAGGTTTGGGGATGACTCTCAAGATCCTAAATATATATGGGCCACACACATACATGATACACTTCTGGAACTCCCTCTTCAACAAGGAACTATTGAAGTCATAAAATCTAATTATTGGCGGTGACCTCAACTTCTCCCTCGGTGAAGCGGAAAGTTGGGGCCCCTCGACTCACCCAGATCCTCAAACAATGTTCTTTAGCCACTTGTTGGCTACAAATGGTTTCATTGACATCACGCATGTCAAATTGCTCCCCACCTTGAGGAACTTAAGAGTTGGGGAAGCACAAGTGGCAAAAATATTAGACCGGTTTCTGATCACCGAATCACTGTCATTACTTCCTCTCAAATTCCGTCAATGGATAGGAAGCAATGGAGACTCATATCACTCCCCTATATGGTTAGCCTTCGAAGAAGGACCAAAAAAGTCGGCCACCCCTTTCAAATTCAACTCCAACTGGATCAAAGAAGACAACCTCCAAAAACTGGTGAAATGAAATTGGACTCCCCTTCAGGATTCGAGAGAAACTTCAGCAACCATACAATTCATGGACAAATTAAAAAAAATTAAGAATTTGGTCATTCCCTGGGAAAAAACAAAACAAAAAGAAAAGGAGCAAGAACTCAAAAGCATTGAGCACTAGCTGGAGGCAATTTACCAAGATTCTGAGTTTGGGTTCTCAACGAAAGATTCTCGAGAAATCCTTAGAAACCTAGAGGCAAAGCGAAGGAAAATACTGGCTGATAAAGAAGCAACCTGGAGACTTAAGAGCAGGGCAATCTGGCTAGAAAATGGGGATGAAAACACAAAATTATTTCATGCCTTTGCCAAAGGTCGGAAAGAGGCTAATACAATCTGCATCTTAAAGGATTAGGAAGACAAACCAGTTACTTCCTTCGAAAGGCTAGCAAACTTGGGGAAAAAACATTTCCAGACATTATTCAAAGAAGACCGAAGGGCCAACCTATTCGACATCATCAAACTGGCTCTTTACTTCCCCATCTTCGTGGACGAGGAAGGAAACCAAGATCTTTTTGTAGAAGTCATTGAAGCCGAACTCAAAGACACCCTGCAAAGTTTTCAAAAATATAAAATCCCCGGTCTAGACGACTGGTCAATTGAATTCTATCTGGGTTTCTTCGATCTGATCGGAGGCGATATTCTCAAAGTCATAGTGGAATCCATATTAAACGACATAATTCACAGACCACTCAACACCACCTTAATAGCTCTTATCCCAAAGATAAATGATCCTCTCTCCTTTGATGACTTTCGACCCATCTCTCTCTGCAATTCCATCTACAAAATTATCGCAAAGGTAATTGCCTGGAGACTGAAGTCACTACTCTCCTCGTCCATCTCAAAAGAATAGTTTGGGTTCCTCAAAGGTAAACAAATCCACGAAGCAATTGGGGTAGCTCAAGAGGGGCTTCACAGTATGAAAACCACAAAATCCAAGGGCACCATTTTAAAGATTGACCTCTCCAAGGCCTTCGACAGGGAAAGTTGGTCCTACATCAGGCTTCTACTCACCCATCTCAGCTTCGAGGTCCCTTTCATCAAGTGGATAATGGCATGCATCTCCTCGGTCTCCTTCATGGTCCTCATAAATGGCACAACCTCACCCTTCTTCACCTCCGAAAAAGGACTACGCCAAGGATGCCCCCTCTCCCCTCTACTCTTTCTGCTGGTGGCCGAGGGACTTAGCAGGGCTATAGAAAATGCAGTCAGATTAGGGGATTTTCACGGAATACAACTAACCATAAGTCTAAGAATCATACATTTACTTTTTGTGGATGACATCCTCATCTTCTGCAGCGGTCGAAGGTGGGATGCATAAGTTCTTGCAAATATCCTCTCCCTCTTTCGCTCGACAATTGGTATGCAAATAATTATTAAAAAATCCACACTTCCCTTCTCTGAAATGGAAAGAGAGGAGGAAGAAATCTACTGAAGGCTCTTTTCATTTACTTTTCAAGATTTCTTAGAAGGCCTAAAATATCTTGGTTTTCACCTAAAACCAAATAACTATCTCAAAAAATATTGCAAATGGCTAATCTCCAAACTAGAGAAAAGACTATCTGGGTGGAGCTTGAGGTGGCTATCAAGGGCAGGAAGACTGACCCTAACCAAAGAAGTACTAGAGGCCATCCCAGTTTACCGGATGTCGCTGGTCTAGATACCGAAAAGAACACTGAAAAAGATTAGAAAGGTCTGCTCTCTATTCATTTGGTCAGGATCTGGAGACAAAATCACATAGCCGTGGGTAAAATGGGATTGTCTAGCCCGACCAAAAGATATGGGAGGATGGGGGCTTAAAAATATTTTTCTATTCTCAAAGGCTTTGGCAACAAAAACAAGTTGGCGCCTCATCTCAAACAACAACCTTTGGTCCCTAGTTATCATCCACAAATACATAGCCCCAGAGACAGTGGAAGACTGGATCATATCCACAAACAAGTCACACAAAACATGCTCCATCTTTTGGAAAGCTCTTATTTCCTCCTTTCTAGTAATTGGAGAAGGACTTGCCTGGAGAGTAAGCAGAGGAAATATCCTCCGCATTGGAGCAGATCCTTGGCCTGGAAGTGGGAACTCTCTAATTCTCCCTCTAGAACTAATAAACCTCCTCGACAAGAAAAATGTCTTCATACTCTCCCTCTTGGGCGACCCAAACACTACTACTCTTTGGCATCAGGGATGGAAAAGAGCGACTAATCTTGGGCTAACATGAGCCTTTGCAACTCAATACAAAAATCATATTGAAGCACTACAGGTCAGACACATAAGACTCCTCGACAGGGGGGATGAGTTGGTCTGGAAAAAGGATCCTTCAGTAGCTTACACCCCAAAATGGGGCTACATCGCTTTAAGCATGGACCTCTTTCAACAACACCAAATTTGGTGGTGGAAGGGACTCTGGAAGCTAAAATGTCCACAAAAAGCCAAAATATTTCTTTGGGCATCCCTAAATGGAAAAATTCCTACTTGGGAAATTCTACAAAGCGATAGTTCAAAGGGCCTGGAAGATGCCCACTCTACCACTCTGAAAATGAAACAACTTTCCATTTGCTTATCTCCTGCCCTTATACCCAAAGAGCATGTATGAAAGTTTTAGCTAGCATTGGACAAAATTGCACTTGGGGAGGAACAAGTCTGTAACAAGCTCGGGAAGCCTGGACCCACGACTCAAGATACAAATATCTAAAAGCTCTCCCCCTCATCATAAACTGGGGCATCTGGTTGGCCCGAAACACAACACTCTTCCTTGACAAAGCTTCCGTCCCAGAAAAAACAACAACAAAAATTCTCTCAATTCTCTCACATTTTCCGCAAACAAAAAAAGGTCCAAACGTACAACCGATCCAAACAGAGACACTAGAAAAATCAAAGCCTTGGGCTTACTTTGATGGGGCCTCATAGAATCAAAATTGTTTGGGTGGATTTGTACATCATCTATTGGAAAATATTTCCTTTCACATAAAGTTGGGGCTGGGACAGGGTACAAACAACTATGCAGAGATTTTGACTTTAAAATTACTACTCCTCTTTGCAAAAGAAAAATATTTACGACATCTCCAGATCTTTGGAGACTCAATGATCATCATAAGCTGGGCAAGAAAACTTCAGCAATGTCACAACATTTTCCTCCTCCCTATTCTGGAGGACATCATTCGCTTGATGGAAGAATTTGAGACCGTGACTATCTCCCATGTCTACAGGAACATGAACATGGTAGCGGATGCACTCTCAAAAGCAGGGCTCCCCCTTGCTTGTGGCCAATGCCACATCACAAAATCAGGGCTCCCCCTTGCTTGTGGCCTATGCCACATCACAAAATCAGGGGTAAAAAATTAGCCCAAAAATCAAAGTGCTCGGAATCACTTCAAAATGGACATGTGCGTAGGCCTTGTCCTCACAAATCCAACGCAACTCAAACGGGTTCAAACGAACATCGGATGAGTGAGATATCACGTTCTATTCATTTTGCCAAACATGCAAAATTTTGTTGATTGTACACTCCGTACAAGCTGACGTGGCAGGGTACGGACCCACATGTGTCAGCTAAGTTGGCAGTGTTGCATGGAAGAAACGTGGGTGAATGAATTTAAGACACGTGGCAATTTATTGGCAAGTTGTATGGTGCCACGTGGCCCAGGCATGGGCTGTCATGTGGCACCCTGTTATGGTATGTTGGAGTCCGCGGGGATCGAACCCTGGACCTCTGTAGGTGGCAAGTGAATTGGTGTGGGCTCAACTACCAGCGCACCCACGTAATGTTTCTTAACATGTAATGTTTTGAATTATATTTAAATTCAAATGTGGTAAAGTTTAGAGCGGGGTCCGGGCTGGGGCTTAGCCCTAGCCCCCGGTTGTATGTGCTCCCATGCGAACCTACCTCACAAAGTTTTGCGTGATATTTTTCAAACGTATCCCCCATGCACTCGACACTTGTCACTACCACAAATTTTTACCTCCACACATGCTTGACACTTGTCATGACCACGGGTAGTTGCAACGGGTGCCAAAATTTACGCTGGGACATGGTCATATGACCCACGCGTCCAACACCTCCGCCAGTTTGGGTGCTAGTCCCCTAACCGTGTGACATTTTGGCGCAATTTGTGGAAATGGGCGCGGGTGCTAGGTTTAGGCACGAGAAACGCCCAGAAGCCAGGTTACTCACACAGAGGTGCGATTTGGCGAACCAGAGACAACAAGCTTGAAGGAGAAAACTTGCAGGAGGTCTATCTTCTTCGTTTTTTGGCCAAACCAGTTGCAGAAAGAGCCCAGCTAGGGGTTCTTGGATGTTATGAAGCCATTGGTACAGGTTTCAAAGGAATTTGGAGACTTCTATTGCAAGTTTTTCTACAGGGAAGTTCCAGAGAGCTCCAAGGAGCCCGGGGCCACCAGTGAAGGAGGCCATGTCCAGGGGAGCCAAAGTCCATTTTCAGTGACTGAATAGTCATTCTTAGCTAATTGATATGATCTGAACTCATTGGAATAGGTTTCAAAGGAATTTGAATACTTTTACAGGTGTTTTGGCCATAGGGAATCTCAGAAAAGCTCAAGGCCACCAGTAGAAGAGGTCATGCCCATATGAGCCATGGTCTGTTTTCATAGATCTAATAGTCATTTTTGGGGTTTTTATGTATTTTGAACTCAATGGTACAGTCAGTAAATCCATTGGATTTGAGCAACATATTTTAAAATAAATTAGACAAACTAATCCCAGAGAGCCTAGTCCATTGATGGAGGCTCAAGGAGATGTAGCCCAGTTGGGGGTGAACTCCTTTATCATGTTATTGTTGTTGTGAGTTTGTTGGTTATTATTTGCTGCAATTTATGCTTGATGTTGTATTCTTTAAACAACATAGCTAACCTTTAAAAAAAATACCTCACACATAAACACACAAAAGGAGCCTAAACTTGACACATAAATCCTCTTGCACAACTAAGACATTGAGCAAGGTCCTGGAGTTTATTTTAATGGAGTAGAGGGTGCTTGCATAGCAAAACAAGTCAGCCCTCTATTTTCATATCACAATGGCACATCACATAACACAAGGATGGAGACTCTCAAGCTTATTACCATCGACCTTTTATAGACACAACAATTCAACAGCAGGATCAACAACAACAGTAAATTTTTTGGATGAAATGTTTCCTTTTTATAAACACAACAGTTCAACAACAGGATCAACAACAACAGTTGAATTTTTGGTTGAAAAGTTTACATGGATACAGGGATGCAACAAAAGATAATCTTACCATTCTCAACAACTTATCTTTGCAAAAATATTCCAGTTTTGGTACAATACATAATTTCCTTTTACAAACTATTAGACTCAAACACCTTGTTCTGGGTGTAAAATTTTAGTTTTTAAACTGCCATTTCCAAGGCCTCCCTTCATGGCAGAAAGTGAGGGACTTTCTTAATTATTTTTTCTCTGGTACATATACTACACCCAAGAGGTGTTGTGCTCCTTGAAACACCTACATAATGTAATTTTGTCTCTTTGGATGAATAAAATTTCGCTTTTTTCTATGAAAAAAATGTAATCACAAAAATAATTTTTTTTATGACAATTGAATGAAAGAACTAATACATATTTAATAGAAATGCAATATCATCAGCTTAGGTTCATTCCATGAAATTCTAACAAACTAGAATTTTAAAAAAGGATTAAAACTAATAAAAATACCAAATTTCAATCTTAACTTTGAAAACTACAAGAAAGAACATATAAAAGAGTTTTTGAATAGAAATACCAAATCCTCTGGCACGTTCTCACTTCCCCCATACGGATTGGTTGCTTTTCACAAAAGAGAGGAGACCCCTCATACTTGTGGATTATTTTCCCTTGAGGATTCAAGCGCCTCATAATGTGTGGTTCCCCCTCACGAAGTGATATTTATGCAATACATTTTCAAAGAGTAAATAAACATTTGGTCAATCTGATCATAGAATCCACCTCAAAGTGTACAAAATATCAAATTTTAAAAAATGAAATTTAAATTTATATATACAAATTCCTATTTAATCATATGCATGTTTATATATTTTTAATCAAAACAAAGACTTTTACGGTAAAAAATTGAATCACAAATTTTATCAATCTCTTCTTTGTACACATATTTGCTTAATCATAACAAAATAATCACTTAATGAACTATTGACGAAGATACATTTCAATAAATGTAAGTTTTAGGAGAAAACAATAGCCTCTAAAGTTTTATTGTGGGTTTTATTTGTTGGTTAAGTGAGTTGGAAACATGATTTAAGAGTAATATGCAATAATTCAGAATAACCACCTTAGTATCTTTAATTGTTCACATAAATCTATAAATGTTTGTGGTTCTTAAGTGAAGTTCCTTTTTTCTAAAGATATGAAACTTAACCATGCCTATAAAAGGAAAAAGAAAAAGTTTTATTAGGTGCTCCAGGCAATCAAATGATCCTCCTATGCATATATGCCAAAGGCTCTTATAAAGCTCATTGATAACGATTATTATTATGACCAAATTTTTAATGAAAACAATTGCAATGAGCTTCATAAAAAATAATCAAATTCGCCTACGAGCGAAACGGTGCAAAAAACTTTTTTTAAATGAAAATAAGAGTTTTGTAAAAAATTGATACTTAGTTCAAAACGAAAATTATCTACTCGCCACCAAACGTTGATATACATTCTTTTAAGGCATGGAATAAATGCACATGAGAAAAACTCAATTGAGTTGATTTTATTTTGCCAAAGAGTAGAAATTTATAGAAAATGCATAATTTTAAGAAAAAGTTCAAGACTCATAAAAAGTGATGCTTTATGGAAATTCCAAACGGTCAGCTCGCTTCCACTCCTTAACATGTATTCTTTTAAGGCATGGATTGAATTTCTTAAAATTTATTTTTTGATTGAATTATTTCAATCCACTAAAGTGCTCAACTAATTCATTTATGCACCAAAGACCAAAACTTGGCAAGACTGTTGAAACATCATGTTAATCCAATTTGACCAAATTGAGGCCTGTAATCAACTTGAATAAGTTCAAATGAACATGCAAATGATGTTGAAGAATGAGGGAACAAAAGACTTAGAAGGTGCAATCATTAAAAATGTTAAGAGACAACAAGTTTAAATGACGCAACAAATCCATCATCAAAATCATGATCATTGAGCTAGATGTATGGATGGAATTTCACTAATGACCTTGTTCTGACAACGTTACATGATCTAAAAATGAAGAAGACTTGAAATCTTGAAAATATTTGCAAGTAAAGTTTATGTGTTAAAAGCAAATGGATCAACTTTGCAACACATCATTTAATAGGATTTACTCATTTAAGACACAAATAAACAACAGCATAATCAATGAACATAAGCACATAAACACAACAAATAATAAAGGAGTTCACCCCTCTCTTGGGCTACATCTCCTGGTCCAGCTTCCAATGGATCATTATTATTGATTGCTCAAAGTGCTAAAAAACGTGCTTTACAATTCTCAAATTGACCAACAGACTGCTCCAATGGCTTCAGAGCGTCCAAAAACCCCTAGCTGGGCTTTTTCAGCACCTCGTTTGGCCAAAAAATGAAGAAGTTAGGCTTCCTAGAAGTCCCCCCTTCGAGCTTGTTGTCTTTGCATCTACAAATTGCACCCGTGTTCATTCAACCTAGCACGCACGCAATTTAAAGCGTGAAAACCCCACACCGAACGCAACCGCGCCAATGGTGCGAACTGTAGGACGGTTATGGGCGCGCCACCCCTAACCGCCAAGCTCTCGGGCATATGGGTTCATGATATGACCACGCGCATTTACAAAAAGGGCTAACCTTCCAAGCCAACATTTAAATGCCAAGTGCCGGGCGCGTTTAAACTCCCGCGCTTTTCTTTGGCCATGGGCATGTGGTTGAGGGTTGTGCGACCGGGGGCTAAATTATTTGCAATACGCAAACCCACAAGAGTTTTGAACTGTGGTCATATGGATACAATAATACAACCACGGTCCGGGGCTAAGCCCTGGCCCGACCCTCCACCGACATGCATGTAATTCAAACTTATATAATTTGCAAAACATATAGTTAATAAGAAATAATGCATGGCGCGCTGGTAGGGCGGCCATTGCCAAAGCTTTGCACGGTGGGGAGGTCCGGGGTTCGAATCCCACAGACTCCATAAAATTTTAAACCAATACAACAGTGCCACATGGTAGCCCGTGACTGGGCCACGTGGCACCATACCATTAACCAAAAATGATGCCACGTGTCAAACCACAATTCGACCACATCTGCCAATCAAAAACTACCATGTCATCACATGCCACATCAACATAAAGTCGTACGGTCTCTGCCACGTCATCGTACGTCCCCTGCCACGTCAGCCTGTACAGACTGCACAGTCAGCGTCCTTTTTTTGCCTGTTTGACAATCCGAACAGATCGCGATATCTCTCGCTTCCGACGTCCGTTTGAGACGAAACAAGTTGCGTTGGGTTTGCAACGACGAGGCCTACGCTCTCGTTCGATTTGAAGCAATTCTGAGCACTTTGAATTTTTGAGCAAAATTTGATCCCCTGATCACACCTCCCCATTGGGAAGCTTTTGGACCTCCAAAAGACTATATTCAGTCTATGTGAAGATGAGGGTATAGTTCCCTCACCCTTCCAACCTCAATCCACTTGGCTTTGCTTGGATTTTTTCCTTTAAGACCAACTCGAAGATACTCCACATTTCCTCATTTTGAAGTTCGCATTCTCCTGTCAAGGATGGTGTCTTCATGCAGTTCTGTAAGATATTCTAGGGAAAAATCATCTATAGAAGGAATCTGAACATGCTCTCCATGATCATCAATTAATGGAGGCTCATACAATTTCAAATTCTCAACATTAACAACTGCATACATTTGCATATAAGGAGGCAAATCTAGACGAAAGGCATTGTTACCAATCTTGTCGATAATCTTGAAAGGACCATATCGAATTGGTTTCAATTTTTTACCTTCTCCTTTAAGTCTCTCCTTACTGATGTAAAGCCAAACTTCATCTCCAACTTGGAAACTGTGATCAACAC
>ML815676.1:41924-89961 GCA_009831015.1 Picea engelmannii
GCAACAATGCATTCCTTTCCATCAAGATCTTCATCATCTCTCTCATTTCCATGACAACCTTTCTGAGATCTTCATCTTCTGCAGGAACACGTTCATGACTTTCTTCATGAGCCATACTTGGTGAATGCCTTCTTGAAACTTGCAGTGATTGTATATGCTTTCTCCTTGAAGGATGAGAACTTGGCTCCACAAGTTGACCTTCTCCTCTTATGAGTTTCAACCTTGTGAGCATAAGGAAACAAAACACTTGCAAACAATCAAGTCTTCAAAAACCAGTGCTCTGATACCAACTTGATCTAAAAATGAAGAAGACTTGAAATCTTGAAAATATTTGCAAGTAAATTTTATGTGTTAAAAGCAAATGGATCAACTTTGCAACACATCATTTAATAGGATTTACTCATTTAAGACACAAATAAACAGCAACATAATCAATGAACATAAGCACATAAACACAACAAATGATAAAGGAGTTCACCCCTCTCTTGGGCTACATCTCCTGGTCCAGCTTCCAATGGATCATTATTATTGATTTCTCAAAGTGCTCAAAAACGTGCTTTACAATGCTCAAATTGACCAACAGACTGCTCCAATGGCTTCAGAGCGTCCAAAACCCCCTAGCTGGGCTTTTTCGACGCCTCGTTTGGCCAAAAAACGAAGAAGTTAGGCTTCCTGGAAGTCCTCCCTTCAAGCTTGTTGTCTCTGCATCTACAAATTGCACCCTTGTTCATTCAACCTAGCACACACGCAATTTAAGGCGTGAAAACCCAACACCGAACGCAACCGCGCCAACGGTGCGAACTGTAGGACGGTTATGGGCACGCCAGCCCCTAATTGCCAAGCTCTCAGGCATATGGGTTCATGATATGACCACCCGCATTTACAAAAAGGGCTAACCTTACAAGCCAACATTTAAACGCCAAGTGTCGGGTGCGTTTAAACTCTCGCGCTTTTGTTTGGCCATGGGCATGTGGTTGAGGGTTGTGCAACCAGGGGCTAAATCATTTGCAATACGCAAACCCACAAGCGTTTTGAACTGTGGTCATATGGATACAATAATACAACCACGGGCCGGGGCTAAGCCCCGGCCCGACCCTCCGCCGACATGCATGTAATTCAAACTTATATAATTTGCAAAACATATAGTTAATAAGAAACAATGCATGGTGCGCTGGTAGGGCGGCCATTGCCAAAGCTTTGCACGGTGGGGAGGTCCGGGGTTCGAATCCCACGGACCCCATAAAATTTTAAACCAATACAACGGTGCCACGTGGCAACCCATGACTGGGCCACGTGGCACCATACCATTAACCAAAAATGATGCCACGTGTCACACCACAATTCGACGACATATGCCAATAAAAAACTACCATGTCATCACATGCCACATCAGCGTACGGTCGTACGGTCTCTGCCATGCCATTGTATGGCCCCTACCACGTCAGCCTGTACAGACTACACAATCAACGTCCTTTTTTTGCCTGTTTGACAATCCGAACAGATCGTGATATCTCTCGCTCCCGATGTCCGTTTGAAACGAAACAAGTTGCGTTGGGTTTGCAACGGCGAGGTCTACGCTCTCGTTCGATTTGAAGCGATTCCGAGGACTTTGAATTTTTGAGCAAAATTTGATCCCTTGATCATTACATCACCAAAACATCATCCCATAAAGATAGACCCAAAATCATTGACCATAAGGAACACTCAAGACCGACTAATTGAGAAAGAAAATAACCATAAAACCATCATTTGAAATCAAACAATCAAAATCAAATACAAGTGAATGTAGTAGTTTCCAAAATTCAAATGTGGAACCCTTTACTTTTGTCAAAAATAAAGAGGGGTTTGTTGAGGGCTCAACAAATGGCGACACACTGGGTGAAGAAATTATCTTTGTTATTAATGTAATGGGGTTTATGTTTATCAAAAACCTGATGATAAGTTTCACAAGATTCTTAAACATCATATAAGATCACAAGGGTCCCACATAAGACAAATTTAATAGTATAAAGTCAAAATTTCGAGTACTTAATATCTACTCTACCTTTAAACAATGAATCCATAATAAGGGAAAATTAATTTTTACTATCCTCATACTATTGAATAGAAAAATGTATAACTCTAGAGTTTTATGATAAGCACAAATCTATATAAGTGCAAAATCTTCCTATTTTTCCCTACACTGCTTCACTGCCTACAAGCGTCCATAGCCCCGATGAAGATGTCTCGTTACCATACAAGCATGGCCCCGCTACCAGTGAGTGTCCATAGCCCTGACGAGTTTACTTGTACTTCCCAAACTTTGCAGTGCTTTCAACTCCATTTTTATTTATTAATTTCACCCTTTAGATTTGATTTATAAATAATTGCATATGCAATTGGGTGGTACAAGAGATTAACTTATTTTAAAGAATAGATGTCATACTTTAAAAGTTTGACCCCAAAAATTTCCCTTAATCTATCAATATAGAATATTTCTTAAGTGTGGTGGGATTATGGGTGGGATTCAAAGAAAAGATAGATACACACTTGCTCCTCTACTTAAATAATACCATTGAAAATTTGAAATTTGTCTTAGTGTTCCACCATAATCACTAACCAATGTCAAAGATTTGAAACTTGGTGTAGATGTTTTCAGATAAAGAAACCCCATTTAAAAGCAAAGATCGTGTTTGTGCAACCTCTAAGGATTTCCCCCTAAAAACTTGAAAACAAAATATACTCAAATTTTTAATTTAAGGAATCAAATTGAAAACCAAAAATAATGTTAAAAAAAATATAAACTAACAAAGGACTATGTAAAGT
The DNA here is from genome assembly GCA_009831015.1 of Picea engelmannii. Classification (NCBI taxonomy): domain Eukaryota; kingdom Viridiplantae; phylum Streptophyta; class Pinopsida; order Pinales; family Pinaceae; genus Picea; species Picea engelmannii. The sequence goes on from ML815676.1 coordinate 44,730, forward strand.
TAAACAATAAAAAGGAGACAAAGCAAGAGAAAATCAGGCCCGAAGCATGTTTTTTTTTTTTTTTAACTAAAACGGTTATGAATTTTATTAATTGGGAATTCCAGCTGGCCGCAGCCTTACAACCTTCACAAAAGCCTTCTACGTTCTTTTACAAGCTGTTGTCCTTTTCAAGGAATACAAATTTTTACTGGGTCTCCATCATTTATGTTGAGTTCTCCTTGGGCCAAGAGGTATCCTTTGTTGGCTAATTTGTCTGCTTCTTTGTTTGAGTCCCTGAGTATATGATAGCAATTGAAGGAGGTGAAGTCTTGTAGAATGTGTCTTAGCCTTTGCAGGTTCTTGTTTAGGCTAGCGTCATTAAACTGTCCTTTCGAATATATCATTTTGATCAAGATTTCGGAATCTCCAAACGCTTGTAGCTCCCGATGTCCTCTTTCCTTGGCTATCTGACAGACTTTTATCAAACTCATGATTTCTGCTTGGTTGTTGGTTCGATGTCCGAGTCCCCAACAAAAGGTTTCTAGTATTTTCCCTTCGCTGGAGTAAATGATTCCTCCAGCTCCCGTTGTCCCAGGGTTTCCCTTGGAGGCGCCATCGAAGAAGACTGAAGTTATTCCTTGCTTCTGCCACCAACTTTGGAATGTGTCGTGATTATCTCTTAGCCTCCATTTTGTTTCGAAATGGGGTTTTTCAATGCTATGGGTCCGAAGGGTAAGCACAGAGGTACCGAGCCAATTCTTTTCCTGCTGCTGCAGCGATATGTCAGTTTTGTGGTTTTGAGAGCTCAAAGTTTCTAGGAGGAGGCCTTTTGCTTTCATTGCTACCATGCTGGGGGTCCATGCTGTATTGTTGAAAATTTGCTCGTTTCTTGCAAGCCAAAGCTTCCAACACACATACTTGGGGATGGAGATCTAGACTCTGGCCCATAATGTTTTCTTTGAGAGCGAAGGGTAACAATCCTTCCAAGTTGTGAATAGATCTACTACTGAGATGTTAGTGGGGGTAGCGACCTTGAGGCCATGGAGGATGAGAAGCCAGACTTTGTTTGCAAAATGGAAGTCTAAAAACAAATGATCCGAGGTTTCCATGGCTTCTTTGCATAATGTACATCTGTGTGGACCGACAATATTTCTTTTCATTAAATTTTCGTCGGTCGGGATCTTTTTGTGCATTAAAGTCCAGAAGAAGAAATTTACCTTGGGGATCGCCACTGGGTCCCATACCTCCATCCAAAATCTTGCAGGGAGTGGTCTGTCTTTCTGTAGTTGTAGCAGAGCATAGCCTTTGGCTGCAGAGTATGTTCCTGTGGGTCCCCAACCCCAATTGTCTTTTTCTGTCTTGTGCACAGGAGCTGCCTCTCAGAGCTCTACTTTGAGAATTTCAAGTTGTTGGAGGAGGCGATTTGGGACGTTGCCGAATTGCCAATCTGACCAAGGGCCATTGTCGTCCCATTTTGAAATGTCATTGATGCTCTGTATTCCTCTGTGATCAAGAAATTCATGAATTTCAGTCAGGCTGGCGTTTGAAGCAAGGGGCAGATTCCCCATTATCCGATCTGACCAAAGATTGGTTCGTTTGCCATTTCCAGGGACGCGGTACAGGTTTTGGGTGAAGAATCGCGCCCCTTTGATGCAAAATTGCCACAACAGCGTGCTCTTCCTGTTGGAGACATTTTGTAGATTTCTAATTTTGGCGTTTGGAATGTATTTGTGCATTAACGTTTTGCTGACAGGGTGAGTGGGGTCGTTGTGCATCTTCCACAGGATTTTGCAACCAAGTGTTGTATTGACAAGAGTTGGATCTCAGATCTGTAGCCCTCCTTCTCTCAAAGGCCGCTTTACTATTTCCCAACTGACCAAATGAAACTTACGTTGATTCCCTTTCCCACCATGCCACAAGAAGTCTCTCAACAATTTGTTGATTTGCCCAGATATCGATTTAGGTGCCAGGAGGTAGGCCGCTTGGTAGATCTATAGTGAAGAAAGGACTGCTTTTATCAGAGTTAATTTACCTCCATGGGTGAGCCAATGTCCTCCCCAGGCATCGATTTTACCTTTAATTTTTGTTAATACTCCTTCCCACAGATTGACTTTGTTTATGCCCAATGATAATGGCGGCCCAAGGTACTGTATCTTTTCCCATTTTGAATGCCCTTTGAACCCCAGGGTGCGTGCTATCATTTGTGTTTCGTGTTCTGCTGCATTCCAACTGTAGACGACACTTTTCCTTTCACTTATCAGAGCTCCAGACACTTTGCAGTAAGCTTGAAGAGTGCCCTTGAATGCAGAGGCTACTCTGTTTGAGGCTCCTCCTAGCATGAGAGAGCCATCCACAAACAAAGCATGATTTATAGGTTTAAGATCCTTCGTTATTCTCAAGCCTGGGACAACTCCTATTATCCTTTCCTGCTCCAGCTTCCTGCTGAGTGTATCCGCCATTAAAATGTACAGGAATGGAGAGAGGGGGCAACCTTGCCTCAACCCCCTCGAAGATTTAAAGAATTATGTTGGCCTCCCGTTTACCAAAGGGGCTATCCATGGGCTATGGATACAGGCTTGTATCAGATTTACAAACTCTTGCTCAAATCCGAATGAAAGAAGCACTTGATAAAGGAAGGACAACTTTACTCTGTCGAAGTTGTTGGCCATGTCTAGCTTGATCAACATGCCTTTCTCTTTTCTGAGATTGCTGGAATGCATAGCTTCCTGAACTTGGATTACATTGTCCAGGATGTGTCTCCCTTTGACGAATCCTCCTTGCGATTCTGAGATGAGCTTGCCCAACAGAGGCTTTATTCTGTTTGCAAGGAGTTTTTCAATTATCTTATAAGAGGCGTTACATAGGGAGATTGGCATGAATCTATCAAAGGAGGCGGGGTTTGTTTCTTTTGGGATTAAAGCAAGGAAAGTTGAATTGGTGCTGCCTCCCAGTTTTGCTTTCTGTAGGAATCCTTTTATCATTCTGATGAGGTCAGGTTTGATTATATTCCAGCATATCCTGTAAAAATGGATAGTGAACCCATCTGGCCCTGGGGCTTTGTCAGGAACCATGGACCAGATGATTTTTCTGATTTCTTCTTCGTTGGTTGGGCTCAATAATGCTATGTTATCTTCTTTTGTGACCAGAGTCGGGATGTTCTTGAGGAATTCCTTGTTGCCTTCTTCATTATCATCATTCTCTTTGCTGTAAAGATGGTGGAAATGTGAGACAACAACGACCTTTATTTGGTCTATTCCTTTGCAAAGTTTCCAGTCATTGGTTGTGATCTCAGAGATGTGGTTCCTGGAGAGGCGGGCTTTAAATTGACGGTGGAAGTAAGATGTATTTCTGTCACCAGCTTCCAGCCAAAGGCTGTAGGATTTTAGTCTCCAGTATTCTTCTTCGTTTCTGAAGGAGCGGTAAGTTTTACATTGGGTTGCTTGCTCCTTTTCCAGATTTGTTTTGGCAATATCTATTGTTTCCATTTCATTCTGTAGCTTTCCCAACTGCTGCACTAACTCCTTTCTTTGGGTATTTGGATTGCTTACCGGGAGTTTTCTCCATTCCTTGAGGGATTTTTTTGTTATTTTTAATTTTTTTTCCCAAACAAAGTTGGGAGAGCCAGTAACTGAGGTGGACCATGCCAGTCAGACCGTCTCTGCAAAGACACTCTTTTCTTTCCACAATGGGCTGAATCTGAACGAGATTGGGCCTAGTTTTTCTTCTTCCTCTAGCGAAAACAGGATGGGTTTGTGATCCGAGGTAAGCTTGGGGAGGATGGCTGTGGAGATTAGCTTCCTTTCCATCAACAAAGTGCTTTGGACCAAAAACCTATCCAATCTGGCAGATATGTGTTCCTCCCCTGTCCTGTTATTGGTCCAGGTGTAAATCCCTTTGCGTGGTTTAAAATCCATTAGGTCCCACTGTTGTATCATGTCTTCTACTACATAAATCATTTGGTCCTTGCTGGTCCTTCCTCCCCTCTTTTCTTTTTCGTTCATGACTAGGTTAAGGTCTCCAACAATGATTATGTTGGTTGGGGAGTTTAGTTCTAGAAACTCATTTAAAGTTTTCCAACAATCTTTCTTTTCAGAATGCAAAGTCGGTACATATAAATTGAATAATGCGATGGTTAACTTACTTGCTATGTGCTTCAGCTCTGTAAAGCTCCAATGCTGGTTGTTGTAGGAGTTGACGAGGCCGAACTGTTCTTCCTTCCACAGTGTTGTTATTCCTCCGGAGGAGCCCCTTGCACTAATTGCTTTCCCTGTGTTCTTCTGCCATTTGTTTTTGCTAATCTCTAGAAGGCTTCCCCTTCGATTTTTTTCTCTTGGAGCATGAGGATGTCTACTGGTTCCACTTTCATCAGATCCTTGACCGCTTCAATTTTCGTCGAATTCCCTAGACCTCTACAGTTCCAAGAGACGATTTTCATTACTTACTGTTGGGGGTGGTTGGGCCTCCTCCTTTTAGAGACCTTATTCTTGTGTTTCTGCCGATTGACATTTCTATGGTAGGTTGGATTCCTTGGGTCTTTTGTCTTTCTGCCTCCTCCTCCCTTGCTTTTTTGCGGGACTTCCTTCCTGCTCTTTTGGCTGGCCTTTCTAGGATCTCATCATCCGAGGAACTTGATGGTTCTAGTACTTTCTTTTTGGCTATGTCAGCGTATGAGGGAGAGGGGACTACATCCAGGGTTCCTGCCATTTTCCCTTGTTCCCCTGTGTCTTTCCCATTTGGGGGGGATTTTGGTTGTTCCTTGCTGTCCATAATTGATTCTGGTTCTTCCGTGTCCTTATTGGGCTTTCCTGTTTGAGGTCCTGATTGCGGCGTGGGATTGAAGCTCCCGTCGATTTGCTCTTGCCCGGGGTTGCAATTCTTCGTTGTTCCTTTGCTTCTAGATTTTGCTGTCCCTGTTTTCTGGACTGTGGTCCACTGATTTGTTTTCACGTTCTCACTCTCCTTTGCATTATTTTTTTTGCAGTGCCTTGCGAAGTGGCCATAGCCGTGGCAGTGCCGACATTTGAAGGGTAGCTGCTCATAATCTATCTCCTAAATATGTGTCCAATCTGCAACCGTTAGTTTGATTGCCTCTGGTAATCCCACTTCCAGATCGACCTCCACACAGATCCGAGCGCATGAGTACTGGTCTTTTCTCACTGCTTGGTCAATGTACCTTCCGAGCGTATTGCCGATTGCATGCAATGATTTTTTATTCCAGCAGTGTAAAGGGAGATGAAGTAGACGAACCCACACTGGAAATACGGATGGCACATCCTGGGCTGGATCGAAATCCGGGGTCCATTTGTTTAGATATAACCCCTGTGGCCCCATGAAGTATGGGTCGTTTATGAAAATGAGGTTTTTGTCTTCAGGGTTTTTGAAAACGAATACATAGTATCCTTTCCCTACAAAGTGGCTCTTTATTCCTTCTGAGATGAGCGGGCTCCAGTTCCTCTGCACCCAAGCTTCAACGGATTTGGGAGAGGGCCAGAGCCCGGTAAATTGCCCGATAAGACCTATGTCTGCTAGATTGACTGTCGACCTGCAAGTTTCTTCTAGAGGCAGTTCTACGCTTGGGATGCATTCCATTTTCTTAACGAATTTTTGTTGTGCTGTTGACGACGGTCTCTTGGAAGCTTCGGCAACGAGCTTCCTAAAGGCATCGAACTCTGACAAAGGGGGAGGAGTGGGGATGACGCCCCCACCAGCGTCCATGGCCGGGGAACCCTTGCTCGCTGCGTTGTGCTCCTCATGCGCTAGGTCGCGCTCCTCACGCTAGAAACTCCTATTATTCTTTTAGGCCCAAAGCATGTTGACGTACCAAAGAAAATATAAAAAATGTGCAAGCCAAAATATGATATTTTCAGTTGATCGAACCTTTTAATGAGCCAAAAATAGAAAGCAATCTTGAATATGAAAAATGAAACCTAAGCCAATCTCGCATTATGACCTCAATCTTATTGGAACTTTAGCAATCAAGTTACCTCAATTGTGTTCTCTTTAATAATTCATGCTTTACACAAGACAAATTACATTTGAACACTTCCTAACCAAATCCTTATAATTGTCAATCGATAACCAAAAGTATAGGATATGACTGGAAATAAATATTTTAAAATGTAATTATGAGCAAGATGATTAATAATGAAGAGGAATGAAAGATAAAGATAATCTTCCCTAAATGTGTCCTTCTGATGGTGGTTCATCTTCCGTTCAACTTCTTCATCATGCCAATGTAGCCATCCAAGTAATTCTTGCACTTGATGTTTTAACTTGACAGAGAGTTTGAGAAAGATCCTAATAATCGAATTGTATGTCATCAAAATGATAAACTCATACAGATAAAGTATCAACAAGACTAATGTGGTCAGACAATTGTTCACAACAAAAAAGGACCTTACGTCTTTTGCATCCAAGGCAGTGCAAGAATCTTGAAAAGTTATAATTTTGCAAGCATTCATGGAAGTAACATTTTCCTATTAAAAAGGTTGTCATGGGTGATATTGAAAATGACTTCAAAGTCCTCATGTCATCCTCTTCATTCCTAAATTGTGGATCACTAATAGTCGACTCCTCATATGATCTGGAAGGATCGAGTATAATTATTTGCACATGAGAAGCATAAAAATATAAGGATAAACATGATAATGACTATTATAAAACATGGAATGAAGGGGTTTCTACAAGGAGTGCCTTGAAAAATAATATGCTCTCCCTAAATCATAATCAATTACAAATGAATCGCTCAAAAACTTTGATTTAGGAGATAGATTATCGTCACCCATCTTGTAAAAATCAATTCTACTTTCTCCTAAGCAAGATGTAAAATATCTAATACCATGCATATCTACAATAACTTCTTTTGCTAATTAATTTTTTTTTTTTGCCTCGCGTTCTTTTAGAAATCAAATGATTATGTATATCGGGTTCATGTTCACAAACAGTTAGAAGGATGGAAGGTGTATCCAAAATTTCAAAGTAAAAACGTTTAGGAATCTTCTCGATGAAACAATCAGTAAATTGGTCCATAAGTGAAAGTTCGAGAGGTTCCTTCTCATTCACTGCAGTCAAACAAAATGAAGATCATTGTGAGGTACAATGTTGATCACAAAAGAAAAATTCTTCCTCATTTCAGGGAATGGGAAAGTGATATATTTCTTTTGTCCTCGAGTGGAGATTCTCGATAATGAAAAAATGACAAAACTTGGATATGACCAATGTTTAATCTTGGAGTGTCTTATCATGAAACAATTCCAAATCTTGTCCTTCCACAAGAGATTTCCAAATGATTGGAATTTATACTTTCTACGCAAAATACCACATGTTTATCAACAGAAACAGTAGGAGAAGGAAGATACAAAATTTCTATGAGACTAGAAATATTCTATGAATTACATCAACATGCTAACATTTTAACTGATATTGCTTGATAAAAAGAGAAATTATAGATGTAAGAAACATAAGATTTATCAACCAAAACTTTTAAAAAAATATGCACGAATTTGGATATGAAATCCCTAGTTGATTTGTCTTCTTCTTTTTCAAGATTTTTCAATTCATCACATAACTCATCATAGGAATATTTGTGAAAAACATTAAAATTGATTCATGTATTGTTTCCAACTGTGAATATATTTGGCAGGAAAACATTTCAACCAATTTGAAATCCGTCTTCTGAAAGTGAAAACAAGTAACCTGCATAGGCCACAACATTTGTTCGAGCTTTATTGAGGATTATATTATTCAAAGTATAATGAAATGAAAAATAAAGAGACAAAAAACAAAGAACAAGTTAAAGTAAACTACTCTTATACTACATCATTCTAACAAAACGTAAACTAGGTGAAATCATACAGTCATTGTAACCATCAAAGTAACTCAAATCCTACAAAAAGAAATAGGTCAAGTATTAGTATCTGGGATTGTAATACTTCATATCCAAATATGGGAAGAATTAAATATAATTTTCTATTCACAAAGAGAAGAATATGAAATGAAAACTTCTTCCAAAAGGATTCTTCCAACCATGCTTCAATCGGATCATAGAAAGTAGATTGGAAGTCATTTAATGTTTGTGAAGATTTAATGGAGAGAATAGATATCTCATCAGGATTATGATAAAAAAGAAGCTTATGAGGATCATGATTTGAAGATTCAGAAAAAGGATTTAGTGGAGAATGTTTTCTTTAAAGAGATGTCATCGTCATAAAACTGAAAAGAAACAAAATGAGAGTTTGACATTGTCTTGCAATAAATTACCTCATTTTGCGTTCCATGTTAAAATTCGGAATTAATGACATGAGATCCTGACATAACCATCACCATGCGGTGAAGTGCCTTAGAGTCATCAATATCTAATACAACATGAGAAATGATTTCATCCCTTTCCAACTTACAAACCAAGTTGGTATTTCTAGCAACATAAGATGAACTAGATAAGGATGCATGTGTTTCATAAGCAGTGTTCATAAAAAAATCAATCTCTTCTTCATAATCTTGAAATGAATTAAACTGAATGGCAACTTTTCCCTCATTCTTGTAAGACACTTTTCCATCACTTTGCATCAAACTAGAATATGACCATAGAGTAGTCTTAACTCGAAAATCATTAATATCAAAGTGTATACTATGGTCAACAAACACATCTGGACACAAAGAGTAAAAGCTTTCAGAGTGTAAAAAGTTAAATGCTTCCCTTTTGATAGGATATCCTTCATTAACTGTTTCAAGAGAAATATTATCATGCAAACTTTGATTTAATGATAAGTTTTATGAAAGGATGAGGGGACCTTGTCTAATATAAGAAGAAGAAAATATAATATCACCATCAATACAACCATCACTTACACCTTCAATTTCATGGCCTATAAGCATTATGTCTTCTCCCACCATATATCTTTCAACAAGAGTTTCATTATCATTGTTTAATATAAGAGTTGAATCCTCAAACACATTCTATTGTTCCTAAAATATTATATTACAAAATCCTAACATTTGTTGTTGCATAACAATTTTAGTGTTATTAGTGGACTCAATAGAATTAGACCTTGAAGCGACATTAATTGATGAGATAATATATATACCAACATGCATATCACGAGGAAGATCAATTTCAAGTTCATCATTATTTTCCTGATCCCGTGTGTTAGAAAGCAAATTAAGATAGAGAAACCAATCTAATGCATCTTCTCTAGAAGGTTGATCACCCTCACAGAATCTGAAGCAAGTTAACATAAATATAGAAAATAATTCATCAACAGACTCACCTTCAAACTTGCACATATTTTCTAATTCCAAACACACAAAATTATAATTATAATCCTCATGTGCATTGAGAAACAATTCCATAGATTGTTTCTACGTGTGAATAGATTTTGCTGGAAACATTTCAAACCAACACTTGATTCTCCCTTGTAATGTGAGAGTGAACAACTTGCAGATCTCATTATCATTAAATATTCTAAAACAATTACATTTGATATTAAAATGAGAAAGATGATAACATGCAAATATTACACCCTCACCATCAAACTCCAAATTTGACAAGGAATCAATCGTCTTCTTGGGAATGCTTCCAGTAGGACGACACAAACTGAAAGCATATTCCAAAACAGAAATATGTATAGGATCCATGAGAAGTTAAATACATTTAGACGAATGTATCTATAGGGTCAACTTGTCGTCTGCCCTCCTTCTAGCACCAAATATTGACAGGTGGGAAAATTCCCTCATGCAACAGGGGATAACTACCTGATCACAAGCTCCAATTATACTTGTTTTCGTTTGGGATGGTAGTTTCCAACCGATATGTGGGATTGGTTTGTCATTCAATATGTTTTCTCTTTCAAAAAGAGACTTTATCATTTAGGTTTTTATCTAACTTAATCTAGATTTACAAAAGAAAACTAATTAGCCATTCCTACCTCAATTGAGAGAAAAACTAAAAGAGCCTAGAAAGAGAAAGATGGATTCTCAAGACTTAGAAATAATTCATCATCTCAAGAATACTCTGAATACAATAACAATTGCTACTAAAAACAAATAACAATAATTACATCTACACCATGCTGATAGCCAAAGAAATAATTAGAAATTTTGAAAAAAACAAATGAGTATGAGACAACAATCTAATAAATTACTACCCAAAATGATATTAGTTCACAACTTCCAAGAAATTGTCTGGTTGAAATGTTAGTTTTGTTGGCTAACAAGAAATATCAAACAAAAGAAAGAAAGGTAAATGACAAGCCCTTTAGAAATAATTCTTAAAGACTTATCATCTATTTGAATTCATTCATCGATTTTCACAAGTCATAAAAATAATCTGAAATGAAAATGATGTCCTTCTACTTAATATCTAGTTAATTGACATAAAGTAGTAATCACAAATGGAGCCGCCATGTAGGGAAGAATGGACACGGGTGCTGGTTAAGGCTAGCAGGGGTGCGTGTGGGCTTTTGTTGGGCCAGAGCGGTGATAACCAACTGCCATGGCCAAGGCAGAGGAAGGGGGAGAGCCCATTACCTCAAACAACAATTGTCTCTTCTCGTTTATTTTTGTTGGTTTGGAGGGACGCAACAATATGGCGGCTTGGAATCCGTTTGGTGGGGAGTGGGGTGAATTTTTGGTAGGGAATCCTAGCATGGATGTCAGCGATCTAGGGCTAACATGGACAAAGGATTTTTTGGGTTTGGAGTCTTTGTTGTCAGGTGTGACAGTTTCGGGGTTTACCTCCACGGGTGACTTGTCTTTTCATGGTGGTTTGGGTTTCTCGGTTAGTTGGGATGGAGATCCCACAATGAACATCGGTATGAATGAGGGTTTAGAGCAAGGTTTGGGCTTTGATGTGGGGGAGGTAGGTTCGGGGGGTAGTGGCCCCGTTTTTGGTAATCTGGTCGAGGGGGGAATTTGGGGGTCTATCTCAAAAGAATCTTTGGGTTTTAGCACACAATTGGTTTTCTCGTCGTCTAATATTTTACTGGATGTCGATAATTCTTTGGGAGGTGTGGGGGAGGTTGGGGGTGTATCAACAGGGGTTGCAAAACAAGGTGGGGTGGGTAAGGTGCTTGAAACAAGAGTGAAGAACCCTTCACTCGATCCTCGGATGTCAGAACAACATACAAATGGCCAGAAGGGCGTTGGGGGTCGTTTATCTTCTTCTACAAAAGGTATTCGTTGCGCGCGAGACATGAAGAGCTCTGAGTATCTGGTTTTTGGGGAAGACATCGATATGGACAAGCTGGTCGATTTCTCTGAGTTGGTGGTGGTTGGAAGAGTTAGGGGGAAAAAACTAGGTATGGATTTTCTGAAGGAGTGGATAATAAAAAACTGGCTCAAAAACATCTCAAAGATGCCACTCATTCGTTTATTGTCGAGGGGATGGTTTGAATTCATTTTCTCTTCCAGGGAGGATGTAAATTGGGTTTTGTTGAAGGTGTGGAGTATGGTTGAAAGTACAATTGTTCTCAAAAGGTGGACTCCTACTTTTGATGCAAAGAAGGAGAGGGTAGATGAAGAACCTATTTGGGTCAGGTTGTCGGGTCTTCCTATGCAGTTATGGAATTCTGCTAGGTTTGTTGTGATTGGTAATATGTTGGAAAGTTATATTGAAGCGGATATGTCTTTTGAAGATACACGTCTTATGTTGGTGGCAAGGATTTTGGTGAGGCTAAATTTGCGCCCAAGCCTTCTTTAGGAGTTAACTATTGAATCGACGGCGGGTACCTTTGTTCAAATCTTAGATTATGAGGGAATCCCCTTCAGATGTTAGAGTGTCCTCTACCCTACAAAGGAAAACTCTGCTTCACTAAAGGTTATGTGCCACCAAATTCACCCTCGGGGTTATCTCTGGAGGTGCAGTTGGGCGATGGTGACCACAAGGAGGAGGCAAGGGACTCTCCTTCGGGCAATGTTTTTTCGGGTATATCTCCAAACACATCGACAAACTGCTCGATTCCCTTTTCGGTGGATGGTTCAAAGCTCCCTTTTCCTTCAAAGACTACTCTTCGCCGAGAGTAGGATTTCTCGGGTTAGTCTTTTTCGGGTGTCTCTTCGTCTGTTCTTTTTTCACTTTCTGATGTTGGGAATGTGGGTGGGGTTTTGGGTAGTAATGGCTCCCTTACTACTAGAGGTTTGAAGGGCCTTACAACTGTGATTTTGGTTTCTCTTACCTGTCCTTTGGCTTCTAGTGGGTTGAGTTTTCCCCCTTCTTTGGTCATGCCTATTAGAGGTCCTTCGATGTTGGGGGGATCCTCGCCTATTTTGGCCCCGTCTCTACTTTGTCCGATTGCATTTGAGGCAGAAGGGGTCTCCGCACCTACACCTTTGAGTTTATCCTCCTGTCCATTTTCCCCTTCTTTCTCAGTAGAGGTCTCTACTACCTCTCTTCCAATCATGTATGTTACCCCTTCATCTTTTACAAATTCCTCTTCGGACGACAACAGGGTACGTTACCATCTTAGAAATAGGTCAGTTGCCAAGGGGGACACTACGGGGGATGAATAGTTTGGATTAGGAGGGCGAGGTCTGAAATCATTCCCTCGAATTTCTCTTTCTGGTAAAGGTAGGGGTCGAAAATAGCACCTCTTTTTGGCTCAAGATAGGGCCAGCATCGATTTGGCTTCAGGTTGACAGTCTTCCATCGAATGGGCGCTTAGAGCAAAGCAAACCCTTGGGGAGGTTACCTCATGAAAATCCTATCTTTCAACTGTCGTGGGTTGGAGAACCCATCAAAAAAATCGTCTCTGTGGAGGTCAGTGGATTTGAACTCACAGGATGTTATTATGTTACAAGAAACATTAGGGGTTAGTGAAACAATGGTGAAGGCTCTTGAGTCTTTGTTTCCAGGATGGAAGTTTGTTGCGGTGAATGCCAGGGGGCGTTTTGGCAGGTTGGCTACTGGGTGGCTCACAAAGACTTGTAACTATGAAAGTGTTTGGGGTTTTGAGTTGAGGATTGGTCTGACATTATTCTCCTCTGGAATGGGGCGCAATGTGACTATTATCAATGTTTAGGGGCTTTACCTAGATAGACAATGATACTGTAACTCTTTAGTTGGATGATCCTGGCTTAGTGGGAAGGAGATTATTCTTGGAGGGAATTTAAATTTTTCTTTAAGGGCTGCTGAGGTTTGGGGACCGTGCACTGTCCCAGATTCTTTAACCATTTTTTTTCAAAACTTTTTGGACCAGCATGGGTTGATTGATGTCGAGCCCTTAAAACTGAATCCAACTTGGTGTAATATAAGAGTTGGGGATGATAGGGTGGCCAAGCATTTGGACAGGTTCTTATTGTCGGAGGATTTATTGGAATCTTTAGAATTGGTCAGACAGTCGGTTTCTTGTTGGGGGGGGGGGAATCTGACCATAATCTGATTGTGCTGGAGTTAAGTGGTAGAAGTAGAAGAACACCGAGCCCTTTTAAATTCTTTGAAGGATAGATTTTGGATCCATCACATGAAGCTTTCGTTAGGGGCTTGTGGACTCCAATCTCCATTGTTAATTAGATCCCTGCGACTGTACAGTTTGTGGGGAACCTTAAAAGGTTAAAACAAGCTACTATTTCTTGGGCTCGGGAGAAAAAGATCAAAGAGGAACAGGAACTGAGACACATCGAATTATCTCTCTTGGAGATTCAAGAAGGTGAAGGGAAGGGGTTCTTAACTCTTGGTGAAAAGGAGAATCTAGTTCGTTTGGAGAAAAGACGCAGGGTTTTATTAGAGGAAAAAGAAGCCTTGTGGAGACTAAAGAGCCGTGCGATTTGGCTTTCTAGTGGCAATGAAAATACCAATTTTTTTCAAGCATATGCCAAAGGCAGGAAATTGGCTAATACTATATGGGAGCTAAGGAAGAGGGAAGGCAAGGTGGTTACTTCTTTTGAAGGCTTGGCCACGCTGGGTATTGAACACTTTAGTGACTTATTCAAGGCACGGGAGGGGTCATCTATTGCAGAAATTATATAGGTTGCTCGATTATTCCCTTGATTTGTGGAGGAGGAAGGCAATGGGATTTTAATGGCATCAGTTTCTGAAAAGGAATTATTGGAAGTTATCCACTCTATTCAAAAAGGGAAAAGCTCGGGTCTTGATGGCTGGCCTATTGAGTTTTATCTGGGATTTTTTTATCTGATTGGTTCTGATGTTTTGAAGGTGATCGAGGAATCAAGGGTGAATGGTTATATTCATAACCCCTTGAACTCTATGTTTATTGCACTCATACCAAAGTCAGATAATCCCTCTTCCTTTGACAACTTTCGGCCAATCTCGTTATGCAATTGTCTTTATAAGATTATTTCAAAGGTTATTAGTAGAAGGTTAAAGCTTATTCTGTCCAAAATATCTCCAGTGAACAGTTTGGTTTTTTGGAAGGAAGACAAATCCATGAGGCTATTGGAGTAGCCCAAGAAGGACTACACAACATAAAAACTAAGAAACTCAGGGGAGCTATTGTGAAAATTGATTTATCAAAAGCTTACGACTGGGTAAATTGGTTGTATTTAAGGTTGCTTTTGATTCATCTTGGATTTGGGTTGGAGTTTACCAATTGGGTGATGGGGTGTATGTCTTCAGTATCTCTCTCTATTCTTATCAATGGTTTAGTCTCTTTTTTTTTTCAAGCCGAAAGAGGCCTGCGACAGGGGTGCCCTTTGTCACCTTTACTCTTTCTCTTAGTGGAGGAAGGACTTAGTTGTTTTCTGGCACTGGCAAAGAACTCTGGTAGATTGAAAGGTATCAAAATCTCCCCTAGTATGTACATCACTCATTTATTATTTGTTGATGATATACTAATCTTTTGTGATGGTATGAAGAGAGATGCTGACAATTTATTTGAAGGGCTTACTTTGTTTAAAAAAGAAACTGGTATGTTGATTAATTCTCAGAAATCCGGTATTCTCTTTGCTTCTGTCGAGGAAGAAGTCATACAACATTTTTTTATCACAACTCCCTTACTAGGTTTTGGGANAGATAATCCCTCTTCCTTTGACAACTTTCGGCCAATCTCGTTATGCAATTGTCTTTATAAGATTATTTCAAAGGTTATTAGTAGAAGGTTAAAGCTTATTCTGTCCAAAATATCTCCAGTGAACAGTTTGGTTTTTTGGAAGGAAGACAAATCCATGAGGCTATTGGAGTAGCCCAAGAAGGACTACACAACATAAAAACTAAGAAACTCAGGGGAGCTATTGTGAAAATTGATTTATCAAAAGCTTACGACTGGGTAAATTGGTTGTATTTAAGGTTGCTTTTGATTCATCTTGGATTTGGGTTGGAGTTTACCAATTGGGTGATGGGGTGTATGTCTTCAGTATCTCTCTCTATTCTTATCAATGGTTTAGTCTCTTTTTTTTTTCAAGCCGAAAGAGGCCTGCGACAGGGGTGCCCTTTGTCACCTTTACTCTTTCTCTTAGTGGAGGAAGGACTTAGTTGTTTTCTGGCACTGGCAAAGAACTCTGGTAGATTGAAAGGTATCAAAATCTCCCCTAGTATGTACATCACTCATTTATTATTTGTTGATGATATACTAATCTTTTGTGATGGTATGAAGAGAGATGCTGACAATTTATTTGAAGGGCTTACTTTGTTTAAAAAAGAAACTGGTATGTTGATTAATTCTCAGAAATCCGGTATTCTCTTTGCTTCTGTCGAGGAAGAAGTCATACAACATTTTTTTATCACAACTCCCTTACTAGGTTTTGGGATTGGACGAAGGTTTGAAATATCTCAGTTTCCACTTAAAACCCATTGATTACTGAAAGACAAATTGGATGTGGCTTATAGAAAAGTTAGAAAAAAGATTAAAGGGGTGGAGCTACAAATGGTTGTCAAGGGCTAGGAGATTACTATTGATCAAGTCGATACTGGAGGCTATCCTAGTCTATTGGATGTCCTTGTCTTGGATTCCAAAGGGTATTATGGAAAAAGCAAGGAAACTTTCTTTCTCTTACTTATGGAGGGGAAATAAGGATAAGCAGGTGGTGCCTTGGGTTGGGTGGGAGAAAATTGCGGTACCAAAGGCCCTCAGGGTCTGGGGACTTAAAAATATATTTTTCTTCTCTAAAGCACTTGCAGCTAAATGCTCGTGGAGATTGATAAATACCCAAAATCTCTGGACTAATGTTGTTTATTAGAAATATGCGGCTCCTCTTGCAATACTTGAGTGGATTAAGAATCCAATTCTTCAAATGTATGGAATCTTTGCTATTTGGAAAGAAGTTTTAAAGGATTTTGAGGTGGTGGGGAATGGTTTAGCTTGGAGAATTGGATCTAGACATTTGGTTAGGCTTGGATTGGACCCGTGGGTGGGATGCAATCGAGAACACTTACTCAACGCAAACTTATGTTCCTGGTTGGAGCGAGGGGGTTAATTCTATTTAGCTCAAGTTGGGGACCCAAACACTACAAATATTTGGAATCAAGGCTGGAAAAGTGGGAGGCTGTTGGGTCTTGATGGGGAAGACCTTTTTCTTTGGGACAAGTACATCAAGGCACTTCAGAGAGCAAATATTCGTTTAACAGATCGGGAGGATGAACTTCTTTGGGATGGGGACCCGGGTGGGGCTTACACTCCAAAAGTAGGTTATTTTTAGCTAAGTGTGGAATTATTCCAGCGAGAAGCTTCTTGGTGGTGGAAGAAACCGTGGAAGCAACGTTGTCCTGCTAAAGGGAAACTTCTGGTTTGGTCTATTTTGGAGAATAAACTCCCAACGTGGGACAATCTTCAAAAGCGACGGTTCACTGGTCCTGGTTGGTGTTCACTCTGTAAAGAACAGGCTGAGACCGTCGACCATATTTTTATGCGTTGTTCCTTCACGTTATCAGTTTGGGCAGAATCTTACAAACTACTCAATTCTCTTGGTCGCTGGCAGGGAATTTCCTTTGAAGTTGCCTTGAAAGATTGGCTATTGGTGAGGGACCATCAAGAAAACAAGTCTTTCCCTTTCATTATTGCCTGGGGGATTTGGATGGCAGGGAACAATTCAATTTTTAGGGATGAGGTCCACTCGACCTCTTGAGTGGCAACTGCTTGTCTTGGCCTTTTTGAACATTTTAAATCCTTGGGAAGGGTGGGAGTTGGAAATCTCCGGGTTATACAGGAGGAAGTTATAGATAAGGAAAGGCCGTGGGCCTATTTCGATGGGGCAGCCTCGAGAGATCGATTATTGTGTGGGGGGGGAGTGGTTGTCTTTACATTTCCACATCACATTTTTTTCTTCTCAAGTCTGGTTTGGGAGCCAGTTCAAATAACTACTCTGAGATATTGGCATTAAAATTTTTGTTATTATTTGTTGTGGAAAAGGGGTGCAAAGCTTTATAGGTTTTCGGGGATTCCTTACTAATCATCAACTGGGTGAACAAAGTACAAAGATGTCGCATATCCCGTCTTGTGCCAATTTTTTAGGAAGTTATGAGAATTATTACTGCTTTTGACTCTATATCTTTCTCTCATATATACAAGGAACATAACCACTTGGCTGATAGGATTTCCAAAGAAGCCTCACAACTAGACTATGGTTGGTGGCTTATTGAAGAGCAGTCGGCAGAGGGCAGCTTTGACTACTATCACGTGCCTTTCCATGAAGGACACTTTTAAGAGATAATCTGGTTATCAGAGTCCCAAAGCATAAAACTACTTGATGTTTTTTTTGTATATGTACAAGCAACATAATAGTAAAGTTATCAATGATTTGTTTTAAAAATATACAAATATTGTATAGGCTTATGATATAGTTTTGATATTTTGATGCTAAACCATAAGGAGAATAATGGTGGCATGACAAAGATGTCCTTTGTTGAAGCTATAATGGCTTTTTCCCACCATTAAAACGCGCTCCACGATAGCGTGGCTTTTTATTGCGAATCCGAGATCAGAACAACACAATATCGTAGCCCAAAGAAGGTTGTAATGATTAACTCCTCCAACCACGATAGTGTGGTCTCAAGATTGTAATAACAGTGAAGCCTCCAATGCATGGAATCGACTCCCTCTAGCCGTTGGGAAAATGTGGCGCTTTTACCAGCAAATCAACGATTGGATTGGTGGAGTCAACGCATTGGATTTTCAAGCATGGGGCTTCTTCCACCGATATAATTGAAACCTTTTTTTCTTGGCGAATTTCTGATACAAACCATAATGTGGTAGATCCATTTATCTCATATAAAACAAAGACTTTCACCATAAACAATTAAATTACAAATTTTATCAATCTCATCTATGTACGCATAGTTGCTTAATCATAACAAAAGAAACACTTAATAAAGCATGGACAAATACACGTTTAAGAAAACAATCATTGTCAATCCTTGTGTAAGTTTTAGGAGAAAACAATAACATCTGAAGTTTTATTACGGGGTTTATTTGTTGGTTAAGTGAATTGGTGACATGGTTTAAGAGTAATATGCAATCATTTAGGGTAGGGTAGGCACCTTAGTATCTTAAAATCTGTGCATAAACATGTAAATGTTTGTGGTTATCAAGTGACGATCCTTTTATCTCAGGATATGAAACTTAACCATGCCCATGTTAATGTTCATAAAAGGAAAAAAAAAGTTTTGATAAGTGCCTAATGCAACCAAATGATTCTCCTATGCAGATATGTTAAAGGTTCTTATGAAACTTATTGATAAAGATTATTATTATGACCAAACTTTCAATGAAAACAATTGCAATGAGCTTCATAAAAAATAATCAAATTTGACTACGAGCAAAACAGTGCAAAAATCATTTTTTTGATGAAAATAAGAGTTCTGGAAAAAAATGATATTTATCTCAAAATGAAAATTGCTTGCCAGCAAACTTTGATCTCTCTCTCTCTCTCTCTCTCTCTCTCTCTCTCTCTCCACACACACACACACATGTATTTGTTTATTTTTTTAAGGTGCATAGTAAATGCATACGAAAAAACCTCAATTGATTTTATTAGATTTTTCCAAAGAGTAGAAATTTATAGAAAATGCACAATTTTAAGCAAAAGTTCAAGACTCGTAAAAAATAATGCTTTATGCAAATTTGAAACACCTCGCTTCCACTCTTTAACATGTATTATTTTAAGGCGCGGATTGAATTTCTTACAATTTGACTTCTAATTGAATTATTTCAATCTGCTAAAGTGATCAACTAATTCATTTATGCACCGGAGACCAAAACTTGGTGAGACTGTCGAAACATCATGTTAATCCAGTTTTCACAAATCGAGGCATGGAATCAACTTGAATGAGTTCAAATGAACATGAAAACGATGTTGAATTATCAGGGAACAAAAGAATCATAAGGCACAATCATTAAAAATGTGACGAAACAACAAGTTTACATGACGCAACAAATCCATCATCGAAATCATGATCATTAAGCTAGTAAGATAGATGTATGGATGGAATTTCACTAATGACTTTATTCCAACAACATCACATCACTATATTGACATCCCATAAAGATAAACCCAAAATCATTGACCATAAGGAACACTCAAGATCGAATAATCGAGAAAGCAAATAGCCATAAAACCATCATTAGAAATAAAGCAAACAAAATCAAATATGAGCGAATGTAGTAGTTTCCAAAATTCAAATGGGGAACCCTTTACTTTTGTCAAAAATAAAAGGGGTTTTGTTGAGGGCTCAACAATAGAATGGGGTATTTGGTTATCGAAGGACAAAATGATTTTTTAGGGTGTAGAGTTGAGTATTGCACATATTTCCCACTAAATCGAATGTGTTGGCGATGGTAGTTGGGTTTCTAAAAAGGATAGACCTACTAGGCTATTTAAGGAGCTTGGCATTGACTATGGAAAGGCATGGGGTTTCTTTGATGGAACTTTCCAGGGAGATCCAAGGCTTTGTGGGTTTAGTGTAATCTCATAATTTTCTTACGAAACTTGTAGTTGGTCAAGGTACAAATAAAAAAACAGAGCTTTATGTAATGTGGTTCCTTTTGAAGACTGCATCAAAAAAAGGATTATGAAAGTTGCAAGTGTATGGAGATTCTAAATTAATGGCGGGTTAGGAAAACAATCAATGCAAATTTGATAATTGTTGCTTGAACTTTTCATGAACCAATTTTTGGAGGTAAAAAGGAAATTTGAAGAAATCTCCCTTTCTCATATTTATAGAGAGTTCAATAGAATTGCAAATTAAATCTCTTTTTTTATGGGAGGGACTTCTATTTGAACAAGAGTTTGTAGGAGGGACCCAATATCAGTTTATGAAAAGTCTATTTTATGATGTAAGAGGTTTTTTTGTCCTTTTTGAGTCTTTTGGATTTTTGTATTATCTATAAAGGAGCCTTTGGACGAAATGATGAATGTAAAGTTCTTTGTTGAGAGGCTATCTTAGAGGAGCCAAAGCAGTTTGTAATATGTAGTCATAGGGTATATGTTGGTACGACAACATGATAGCCTTGAGACTATTTATTTTTTGAGCCTGTAGAGGTAATTTGATTTATATTTTGAATTCATACTTGAAATATTGAATATATTTTTTCTTGGATTTTTTTTAATAGTGAAACCCAAACTCTATTAATGAATGAAGCAGTTAAAACACTAGAATATGTGAAGCAACACAAATTGGCTACAATGGTGGTAACAAATCTTTGAGAAGAAATGTGTCGACTATGCTCACTCACAAAATGCCCATTACAAGAGGTTAAAATTGCCTTTTAACATAAAGTATAAAACTCCTAGAGGAAAAAACCCTAAGATCCAAAACTTTGACCCTATGAGATGAGATAGCAAAATGAACGTGAGCTTTGAGGAGACTAGTTAATAAGTCAACTTCCTTGAGTCGTGACTTTCACATATGAACTATGTTTGGGGTATTTCTTAGACCATTACAAATCTTATTCTAAGATCCATGTGGTGGTTAGCCTCGCAACCAAAGATTTTCAAGCCATGACAATCATAAAAAACCGCATGGGGAGTGCCTAAATAATGGAGTGAAGGTTCAAGTCTTGTAAAATTGTTGTAAAACTAATAAGGTGTGGGGCCATTTATGAGTTGATGGAAAATTTGGATGGGCACCTATATCCAACTGGATCAACTAGATATATTGACATTTACATATAATTAATAAACAATTGTGAACAAATGATTCCTTGTGAAAGGTCACATCTGATAACAGGACATGTATAAACAAGAGAGGCTACACGTTGAGTTTTACTACTTATCAATTAAACAAATATTATTTGTGCTTCAATCTATATCTATGTTTGATTCCCTTTAAGTGATACTAGAGCTTGTTGAATTCATGTATCTATTCCACTGCACTTTGGTTGACTATATCCTAACCAAGGGAAGCATATATTCATGGATGTGGGTGGAATTATCCTACTCTTGACTCAGGTTGCACATAAGATTTTTGTTGCTATGGAAAATTCCCTTTGATTACTCCTATATATTCACGAGGGCAAGTAAATACTATATGCCTTTGACATCGGTTTCTTTTTTATTCAACAATCGAATCCTTATACACTTTTCCCTTATGGTTTGGTTTGTTAACAATTTGTCTCGGTTGTAACTTGTGCTTGGTAGAATTGATCCAAGGTGAAACTTATGTGTTTGACAATGGATAAGTCCACCTTTCTCGAATTTGTGAATCATGACCTCAATCTAGGATTCCTAAGACTACAGTATACAAGCCTCACACATATTGAACTTACAGATTACTTGACTAACATAAACAATGAATTATGAGCAATATCCAAAGAAATATAAGTTGTAGAAACGTAGATAGAAGAGACAAAGGTATTGAACCTGTAGAATATAACCCTTATATTGATAATCCAAAAAGAGAGAAATGTGCATTGGCCTCTCTGAGGAGACAGACTTAAAGTGAACATAGCTCCAATGCAATTACAACACTTGTCAAAACATTTCATAGTCTTGTAGTTATATAAATAGTTTCTCACTAGTAAAAATCTAACTACTTGTGGTCCCATTATTAATGAGTACCAACCACCAAATGGGCTCGATTTAATAAAGATGACCCTTTTTTACACCGAGTAACTACCCACTAACTACCTGATGGGCCCTGTTCAAAGAAGATGAACTCATACATTAATTAACTAACTCTTAAGTATCCCAAGAATGGAGGTTAGGGTAGGGTGCGAACAATTCCCCCCCTTCAAAAGTAGTGTTGTCTTCAAGGATGGAGGTGTGGAAACTGTTGTAAGATCGCTACTAGTTCCTAGATGTCATCCTTACACTGTATCATGACTCCTTAAATAGTGCATTAGCATGGTCAATTCTCTTTGGTGGCTAGTAATACCATTGGTTGTAACCAATGGAACCTTGTTCATCCAATTCAGGCAGGTTACTCTAAACTCCACAATTCAACCCCACAACCTTCTTGAAATAAGATATACGAAAGGTTGGGTGGATCTTGGAGTGGGAAAGCAGAGCCAATCTATAGGAAACTTGTCCATTGCATTGCAGGATTCGATAGGGTCCACAGAATTTTGGTACTAGCTTATGGTGCCCCTTGTCTTTGAGTGGGATATGCTTATAAGGTTGGAGATGAAGAAACACTTGATCCCCTACTTGAAAAGAACTCTCAAACTGATGTTGATCCCCTTGTTGCTTCATCATATTTTGATCCAACACCAGATTTCCTTTAAGTGTGCAAAGAATGGTCACTCTAGTGTTAAGTGTGCGATCTAGTTCCTAACCCTAGTTGTGCTTGGTAAATACAAAGCCATCAAGGGAGATTTTTTTCCATAGACAACTTTACAAGGTAACATTTTGGTACCACCATGATAAGTGGTATTGTACCACCATTCAACGAGGGCTAGCCACTAAACCCATTGGTATTATCGCTCTAATGCAAAACATTACAAATAACTTTTTAGGCACTTGTTAACCACTTTTTTTTACCATCTATTTGGGGATGATAAGCAATGCTTATTTTCCAGTACATACCAAGTTGTATTTTAGACAAAATTTGCCAAATTTTATTAATGAAGGTGGGATCATGATTTGACACAATGGAAGTAGACATGCCATGTAATTTAAAAATATGATCCAGGAAGACTTAGGAAACTTTTCATGGCGTGAACGGGTGTGGTGAGGCACAACAGTAAGCATATTTGGAAAGAAAATCAATTACCACCATGATGATAGATTTGTAGTCAACTTTAGTGAGGCCCATTATAAAATTCATGGAAAGATTGGCCCAGATAATGGAAAGAATTGGTAGTGGTTGTAATGCCTCATGGGTTTTCACTATTTCACCCTTGTTCCTTTGATAGGCTTCACATTTAGCTACAAAAGTGTGGATGTCGTTTTCCGTGCCCTCCCAAAGGAGGAGCACTTGGCTCATTCATATGTTTTCTAAAAACCAAAGTGACTTGCAACATGAGATGAATGTAACTTTGCTAACATCCTTTCTTTTAAGGCATAATTCAGTACCATAAAAGTAAACCCTTTATACTGCGAGGTGCCCTACTACCAAGTATAGCTTATAGGGGGTTTGGGGTTTGCCTCAAGTCCTTGGATGAGTTGAACCATTATGTCATTAGCTAACCATTCTTGTCGTAACTCTTAAAGCCAATATGATACCAGTAAGGATAAGGCAAAGAGGGATCCTTCCTCTTCGTATTTTCGAGACAAAGTATTGACCACCACATTCTCTCTTCCCTTCTTGTATATGATCTCATAATCATAACCTAGCATCTTAATGAGCCACTTGTGTTACTTTGGTGATGATAACTATTGTTCCAAAAAGTACTTCGAGCTATGATGGTTCATCTTGATTTAGAAGCAACTCTCAATGAGATACAAGCATTATTTATTAAGAGCATGAAGGATGGTCATCATTTTTGTCTCATAGGTGGACTTTCCCAAATTTGAGTAACACAATTTTTTATTAGTGAAGGGAAATGGGTGCCCCTCTTGCATTAGCATGGCCCCAAGACCTCTTCCGAGGCATTAGATTCTAGGACAAAGGTCTTAGTGAAATTGAGAACTAATAAGACTAAGGTGGTATACATGACTTCCTTTAAATCATAAAAGGCATGCTCCTTTGCATCATTATAGACAAAGGAACTCTTCTTTAGAAGGGCAATTAATGGTGTTGTAGTTCGTGCATAATTAATCACTAACTTCTTGTAGTGACATGTAAATCATAAGAAACCATGTGAGCTTTTTAGAGTCTCATAGAATGGCCAATCTTTCATAGCTTCAATTTACTTGGGATCCACTCACACCATTGTGCCATTGACTATGTGACCCAAGCATTCCACTTCATAGGTGCCAAAAGTGCATTTAGAACATTTAAGGAACAAATAGTTATCCCATAATAGTTGTAGGGATTTATCAACATGGTCCACATGTGCTTCCCAAGTCGTTCTATAAATCAAGATATCAACAAAGAATACAAGCACGAAGTTGCACATGAAGGGTTAAAAAAGCATGTTCACGAGGCTCTAAAAGGTGGATGGTGCATTGCAAAGACCAAAAGGGATCACTAAAAACTTGTAATGTCCTTCTTCTTTATGAAAGGAAATCTTGGGAATGTAGGCCTCCTTCATCCAAATTTGGTGATACTTATAGGGAAGGTCCACTTTAATGAAGAAATGGGCACCATGAAGCTCATCCAAGAGGTCATCAATTAATGCAATGGGGAATTTATCTTTGATTGCCAACTCCTTAACAATACAAAATTCAAGGCACATGTGCCATTTGCCTTCATTATTTAATACCATGACTATGGGGGATGAGCAAGGGATAACATTGGGATGTATTACATTCGACAGCTAATAGTTCTTGAATGATCTTTTCAATTCAATCTTTTGAGCAAAAGGATGTTGATAAGGATGCACATTGTGTGTTTGACTATTAGAATCGATGGGATACCATGATCATGTTCACCAAGAGAAAGGTATAAGCCATGAGGTGTTTCAAATACTTGTTGATGCTTAGTCAAACCAACTGCAAATCAATGTGAATTTCCTATGGGGCTTGTCCATAACTCATATGGCATCAAGAATTGGGTAATAATATAGGAGTGGCCTTTATTTAAGATATTTTCCATGTGGCAAGAGATGAAAATTTATGGAGAGTTGGAATGAAGACACTCAATGGTGTGTTTACATCCCTCCTTATTGAATCTCATGTATAAATCCTTGAAATCCATTGTAAATGGGCCTAATGTTCATAACCATTATGCGTCAATAACTACATCACAATCTCCCACTGGATTTGAGAAAAAAGTTCCCCATTTGAAGTTTCAAATTCTCACACTTGTTGATACATTTCATTGCACCACCATTGCCTATCATGATTTGAAAATTGAGCACTACATGGACATAACAATGGATTTCTTTGGCAACTAAATGATGGATAAAATTATGGGCGTTGTTGATTAAAACAGTCACCTTTCGATGCTTGAAGTGGCCAATCAACTCAAGGGTCTAGGGAGTTGAAATTCATTATAAGGCTTGGAGGGGAAATTTAGGGTTCCTCAAAGGAGGTTCCAAGGTGGTTTCTTCACAAGGAAGAGGTGTAGTCTCTACTAAATCTAGCTTTGTAGTGTATTTCTTTGGGATTTGCTCAAGCTGGTCAAATTAGGTCACATCTATTTGAAAAAAAATCCTTATATTTATGCCCTTTGGAATACTTCTCATCACAATTAAAGCAAAGGTTGTGACTTTGACATTTGACTACTTCTATTGTGGTAAACTTGTGGACCCTTGAGGGTCGAGAAGTAGGGGAAGTGGTCATAGAAACTATAGTGAGGGGGGGGGAGGGGGGAGGAATAAAAGGGAGTCTTTTTGTCAGTGCATAACATGTGCTTCTCTAGCTCGCTAAGAGGCCTCCGACCAAGTATCTAGGTGAGACATGTAGACTTGTGCCCTAATATACTCCTTTGGACCACTGATAAAACATTATTTCTAAAAAGAATAAATAATACCCTCTATGCAGATGGTCGGTTGCTTGAAGGTTGCTATAATGTCATCGAATGTGCTAGTTTGGTGCAACTTGGTCAACCTTCCCTGAAAATGAGTGTTTTTTCAAATCAAGCATAAATGACATTTACTAGTTGGCTCCAAGCAATGTCCCCCCCATAGGACTTGTTATGGCATTACCACCATTGCTAACACTCTGTATCCAAGTATAAATCAACCAATTAAAGTTTCATCAGGTCATTTGTAATGTTGTGGAGGGAGAAGTAATGATCTAGGTGGATATCGGTGGCCACCCACCTATTCCATTGGCTCGAAAAATAGTTTTCCACCTTGGCAGTTTTTCGGGTTCCAAACTTCCGGGGCCGTTTTGAGGCCCTAAACGACATTTTTTGGGATTTGGGGCCTAAGTGATTACTAAAAGCATTGACCTGCGCCAGTCGGAAATTGTTCTTCTCGGTTAGACCTTTCCAATGGGCTGTCGTGCGCCTAAAACAAAGATCGTATGCAAAAGTTATGACCCCGGGAAGTTGATGTACTAACTTACCCAAACGGACCCACATGAATTTTGGTGCTTCATCTCCTAGGGTTAGGTTTTTGGATGTCTAGGGTTTTTGACATTTTTGTTTATTGTAAAAGGCCTTCAGAGCCTCGTTGTAACCATATTATTGTGAATGAGCGCAACCGTCACATCTCTTCTCAGGGATAAGCCGCCAACATTCCAACAAGCTTGTTTTCCACTGCATTTTACAGTTTTAGCTTATTTCCTTAGTGAATAGAAAACCGCTTTTCTGTATCTCTGTTATTTTGTGTTAATAATTTGTAGTCATTTCGTTCTACTTATAAAATCTGGATCAGTGGTATCAGAGCGATCCGCTCCTTGTCGTCTTAATGCATGTCCCCAACGAGGTCAGAGTACAAAGAATTGGGTCTCGAGCTTGTTTCTCTTGAGGACAAAAGCTCTCGCATGCCCAAGGGACCTCTCATGGTAGGAGAAAAGAAAGATGACGGGATAGGAGATCCTTTCAAAATGTTGCTTGAGGAATATCTCACGCAATGGAGGAACGAGATGATGGATAATTTCGCGTAAATTCTTCGGCGACTACCAACAGGCAACGCATCTTCTTTGAGCGGAGGTGTTGTTCCCTTCAAGGTACAAATCAACTTCGATATTCCTGTATTTCAAGGTCAGATAGACACAGATGCCGTAGACAAGTGGTTGAATCTACTAGAAGGGTATTTTTCTGTCCATAACTTTTCAAATAGAGAAAAGATTAATTTTGCGCTACTCAAAGTCGTTCCCCATGTCAAAGATTGGTGGGAAACTTTATGCGAGCAAAAAGAAACAGAGGAACCCTAATTATTTACAGTCACGACCACCTGGGAATCCTTCAGGGATGCTATTAAGGAACAATACTACCCTATTGGAAGTTATGACAACTTGTATACCAAATGGACCACACTGTGGCAAGAAAGAGACCAAGCAGTGCCAGGGTTCACAAATGTTTTCTATACCTTGCGCGCCAAGCTCGGTATCAAAGATTCAGAGTGACATCTGGTGCTCAAGTATCACGGTGCTCTGCATAGATACATCCAGACCGAAATGGAATTTCTGGACATCTCATCCTTGGGCGTGTCCTACCGATATGTCGTCAAAATCGAGCAGAAGCTCAAACAAAAGACGCGACAATTTGGGCCTGGGAACCCCTCACAACAAAAGCTAGAAAAGGATGGCCCCAACCCACAGAACAAAGGATAGAGAAAATATGGACAGTATCAGGACAACCAGTCCAAGCCGAAAGCAAAGAAGGACACTAGAAAGACAAAGAAAGATATCTGGAAGTGGTGCGACTTCCATAAGAGCCCTTGGCATAACACTGCTGATAGCCACTCAAAGCAGTCACCAATGGCCGAAGTGAAATCCTCTGAATGAAATGCGGGTTTTGACTCTGAGTTATAACCAGAAATGAGAAGATAGATCATTGACGCGGAACCCAGTGCCAACGTTTCTACCACCAAGCTCCAGCCTTGTGAACTAGACGAGCCAGAAGAAGGAGAGCGCCTCTTTCATTCACAGATGTGGGTAAAAGGCACCCCGTTGCACTTCATCGTTGATAGTGGTAGCTAGAAGAACCTCATCTCATAAGAGGACGTTAAGCGGCTGGCCCTACCGGCAACGCCGCACCCACAACCCTACAGCATTGGATGGCTCTGCCAAGGAAGTGATCTCCGCGTCAACCAACAATGTCGACTGTGGTACAACATCAAGCCCTTCAAAGACAAGGTATTGTGCAATGTTGCTCCTCTCGAAGTTTGTGATGTTATTTTGGGCCAACTTTATTTATGGAAACATCATGCTGTATATGAGTCTAGGCCTCGTAGTATTATTATTACTTTGAACATGAAATTGTACAAGATACCCGAGGCAGTCCCACCTAGTGTTATTTCCTTGATCTCTGCCAAGCAATGCAGGAAGGTCATCTCTCAGACGAGGAAGTTTATCTTCTTCATGATTCACTTTTAGAATGAGTGAAAGACCACAACCACATCCAGGGTCTCTGTGGCTGACCTCTCCACACACCAGAATAAAGTAGATAAGGTTGTGGACGAATACTCAAATATCTTCTGCTCACCTACCGAGGTACCTATGCACTGTCAGGTCAAGCACCCCATCGATCTGACCCCCGATGCACTGCTGCCCAATGGGCCAGTTTATCATCGCTCTTTGTTAGAGAATGACAAGATCAAGTGACAGATCCAAGAACTGCTCCACAAGGGGCACATCTGTCCCAACTCATCACCTTGCGAGAGCCCAATCGTGTTGGTACAAAAGAAAGATGGAACCCGACAACTTTGCATTGATTTACGGGCTCTGAATAAAATCATAGTGAGAAACTGGTACCCGATTCCCCAAATCGACGACCTTATTGATCAACTCATGGGGGCCAAATACTTCAATAAGATTGATATGAAGTCTGGCTACCACCAGGTCCCGATAGAACAAACATATGTATGGAATACTGCCTTCAAGTCAAAGGAAGGCCTTTTTGAATGGTTGGTCATGCCCTTTGGTTTGACAAATGCTCCAGCCACTTTCATGAGGATGATGGACAATATCCTGTAACCGTTCACCAATACTTTTGTAATGGTGTATCTAGATGACATTCTTATTTACAACAAGACTTGGGCAGAACACTTGCAACATATTCAACAGGTTTTGCACACCCTGCGACAGCACAAGCTATACGCCAACTTGGAAAAATGCTCATTCGGCATGGACAGAGTCCATTACCTGGGCTACATCATTGATCAACATGGCATACATGTGGATCCAACCAAGATCCAAGTCATCCGTGACTGGCCAACCCCAACCACACTCACTGAGCTTCAGAGCTTCTTGGGGCTTGCTAATTTCTACCACAGGTTCGTGTTGGGATTCTCCCATATTGCATGGGCCCTTAGCTAAATAACCAGGGGTGGTGGTAAGGCGAAATTTGCCTGGGGTCGGTCCCAAAAACAAGCGTTCGATGATTTGAAGTAACACTTATGCTCAGCCCCAGTACTTTCACTACCAAACATGCAACAACCCTTTGAGATCGAGACATATGCTTTAGACTATGTTGTGGGCGTCGTTCTCACTCAGCACGGCCACCCCGTGGCCTATCATAGTGAGACATTATCAGATGTTGTCCATAAGTACCCTACTTATGACAAATAAATGTACTCCATTGTGCAAGCCTGCCGCTAGTGGAGACATTACTTTCTTGGGAAGGAGACAGTCATCCACACTGATCGTAAGCCACTGCAGTTCATGCAGACACAAGGCAAATTGTAGAATGAGCGCCATCAAAAGTGGTCCACATACTTGCAACAATTTCACCTCAACATCAAGTATACAACAAGAAACACCAACCGCATCACTGATTGCCTCAGCAGACCGCCATTCATGGCACTCACCACGGTACTAGACCCTTGTAGCCATGAGACATATGGATGGCCCCAACTCTACGAGGCAGACCTGCACTTTGCCACCACCTACCAAATGTTGGGTGCAAATGCAGTTGTCAATAATTACCATCTTTAGGATGGGTTGTTGTGTCATTTGGGCCATATCTACATTCCATCAAGAGAGCAAGCAAAGATGATTTGGGAAGCCCACTATAGTCGTGTGGCAGGACACTTCGGTGTCGAAAAGACAACGGCGATGCTACAAAAACATTTCTACTGGATGAAACTTCAACATGAGGTCAACAAGTATATTAGGTCCTGCACTGCCTGCGCTATTGCCAAACCGACCACTAAGAAATAGGGCCTGTACACCCCTCTTCCTACTCCTGACAAACTATGGGAATCCATCTCAATGGACTACATGTCGGGCCTCCCATCCACCAAGCGGGGAAACGAC
Source organism: Picea engelmannii (assembly GCA_009831015.1). NCBI lineage: Eukaryota > Viridiplantae > Streptophyta > Pinopsida > Pinales > Pinaceae > Picea > Picea engelmannii. The sequence goes on from ML815676.1 coordinate 75,003, forward strand.
TGTGTTTTTTTGGTTGTTGATCGCTTTTCTAAGATGACGATTCTAGTTTCCTGCAAGAAGAGCATCATAACAGAGGCCACTGCCAAGGTCTTCTTTGAATGAGTCTGGTTACATTTTGGAATCTCACAAAACATTGTCTCAGATCGAGACAGTCAATTTCTCAGCACATTCTCATCGAGCCTCTGGTCACTACTGGACACCAAGCTCACCAAATCAACAACCTTCCACCCCTAGATATATGGCCAAACCGAGGTCATAAATCGAATGACTGTGCATATCATGCGCATGTATAATTCCAAGCACCCTCGCACATGCAATGAGAGTCTTCCCTATGTACAACATAGCTATAACTGAGCCCTGCATAGCTCAACCGACCACAACCCCTTTCAGGTGGGGTTGGGATTCCAACCATTGGGTCCCATAGATGTTGCACTTCCCCTTGCAGTCACCTCGACCTACTCATCTCCTGCTCCAACTAAAGCTGACAAAGACACCCAGTTCATTGAGCGGATCCATCACATCTGCCAACAGGTTCAGGATATCCTACATAAGTCCAATGACAAGTACAAGAAGCGTCATGATCAACATTGGGTGCTACATAAGTTTCAGGTGGGCGACCAAGGTTGGTTGCACTTGTAGAAAGAACGCCTTACAGGACCCCATCAGAAGCTTCACCCACTCAGTTATGGGCCATACACCATCACCAAGGCTGTGGGGGATAAATCCGTTTGAGCTCAACATTCCTCCTTTCCTTGGCCTGCACCCAATGTTCAATGTGGATCTCCTTCGGCCTTATTTCCCACCATTATTGGACACCTCAGAAGTAGCAGAACAACTGAAACCAACAGAGCTCAACCATGACTGCATGCAACATGCATCTAATGATCAAAATGTGGACACACAAATCAAGTGTACTCGACAACAAAGGATCCAACTTTATCGAGTCGTCAAAGCAGGGCAGCTCTTGCACCAAGGCAAGTGGATCACCTAGAGCCAAATTCACTATAAATTTCCTCATCTAATGGGGGAATTCAACGCAATGGAGACCATTGATTCCTAAGGATGGAGAATTGATCCAGGTGGATATCAGTGGCCACCCACCTATTCAATTGGCTCGTAAAATAGTTTTTCACTTAGGCAGTTTTTCGGGTTCCAAACTTTTGGGGCCGTTTTGAGGCCCTAAACGACATTTTTGGGGATTTGAGGCCCAAATGACTGCATAAGGCATTGACCTGAGCCAATAAAAAATTGGTCTTCTCGGTTAGACCTTTCCAACGGGTTATCAGGCGCCTAAAACGGAGATCGTATGCAAAAGTTACGACCCCGGGAAGTTGATGTACTAACTTACCCAAATGGGGCCCACGTGACTTTTGGCGCTTCATCTCCTAGGGTTAGGTTTTTGGATGTCTAGGGTTTTTGACATTATTGTTTATTGTAAAATGCCTTCATAGCCTCATTGTAACCATATTCTTGCGAATGAACACAACCGTCACATCTCTTCTCAGAGATAAGTTGTCACGCCACACCCACAACCCTACACCATTGAATGGCTCCGCCAAGGAAGCGATCTCTGCGTCAGCCAATAGTGTTGAATGTCGTACGACATCAAGCCCTTCAAAGATGAGGTATTGTGTGATGTTGATACTCTCGAAGTTTGTGATGTTATTTTGGGCCAACCTTATTTATGGAAACATCATGTTGTATATGAGTCTAGGTCTCGTAGTGTTATTATTACTTTGAACAGGAAATTGTACAGGATACCCGAGGCAGTCCCACCTAGTGATATTCCCTTGATATGTGCCAAGCAATGCAGGAAGGTCATCTCTCAGACGGGGAAGTTTGTCTTCTTCGTGATTCTCTTTCAGAATGAGTGAAATATCACAACCACATCCAGGGTCTCTGCGACCGACCTCTCCACACAACAAAAGCAAGTAGATAAGGTTGTGGAAGAATACTTGTATATCTTCTCCTCACCTACCGGGGTACCTCTGCACAGTCATGTCAAGAACCTCATCGATCTAACCCTCGACACACCGCTACCCAATGGGCCAATCTATCGCCCCTCTCTGTTAGAGAATGAGGAGATCAAGTAACAGATCCAAGAACTGCTCCACAAGGGGCACATCCGTCCCAGCTCATCACCTTGAGGGAACCCAATCATGCTGGTACAAAATAAAAATGGAACCTGGTGACTCTGCATTGATTGCCATGCTCTGAATAAAATCACAGTAAAAAACTAGTACCCGATTCCTCGAATCGATGACCTCCTTGATCAACTCACGGGGGCCAAATACTTTAGTAAGATTGATCTGAAGTCTGGCTACCACCAGGTCCCGATAGAATAGATAGATGTACGGAAGACCGCCTTCAAGTCAAAGGAAGGCCTTTTTGAATGGTTGGTCATGCCATTTGATTTGACAAATGCTCCAGTCACTTTCATGAGGATGATGGACGATATCCTGCAACCATTCACCAATACTTTTGTAGTGGTGTATCTGGATGACATTCTCATTTACAACAAGACTTGGGCAGAACACTTGCAGCATATTCAACATGTTCTGCACAACCTGCGACAGCACAAGCTATACGCCAACTTGGAAAAATACTCCTTCGGCATGGATAGGGTCCATTACCTGGGCTACATCGTTGATCAACATGGCGTACATGTGGATCCAACCAAGATCCAAGTCATCTGTGACTGTCCAACCCCAACCACACTCACTGATATTCAGAGATTTTTGGGCCTTGCTAATTTCTACCCCAGGCTCATGTTGGGATTCTCCCATATTGCATGGGCCCTCAGCCAAATAACCATGGGTGGTGGTAAGGCGAAATTTGTGTGGGGCCGGTCCCAACAACAAGCGTTCGATGATTTGAAGCAACGCTTGTGCTCAACCCCTGTACTTTCACCACCAGACCTGCAATATCCCTTTGAGATCGAGACAAATGCTTCAGACTGTGTTGTGGGTGTCGTTCTCACTCAGCACGACCACCACGTGGACTATCATAGTGAGACACTATCAGATGTTGTTTGTAAGTACCCTACTTATGACAAAGAAATGTACTCCATTGTGCAAGCCTGTCGCCAGTGGAGACATTACATTCTTGGGAAGGATGTAGTCATCCACATTGATCATAAGCCACTGTAGTTCATGCAGACACAAGGAAAATTGCAGAATGACTGCCATCAAAAGTGGTCCACATACTTGCAAAAATTCCACCTAATCATCAAGTATAAAACATGAAGCACCAACCGTGTCGCTGATTGCCTCAGCAGACCGCCAGTCACGGCACTCACCATGGTTCTAGACTCTTGCGACCATGAGACCTATAGATGTCCCCAACTCTAGGAGACAGACCCAGACTTCGCCACCACCTACCAAATGTTGGGTGCAAACACAGTTGTAGATAATTTTCATCTTCAGAATGGGTTGTTGCGTCGTCTGGGCCATATTTGCGTTCCATCAAGAGAGCGAGCAAAGCTGATCTAGGAAGCCCACTACAGTCGTGTGGTAGGACACTTCGATGTCGAAAATACAATGGCGATGCTACAGAAACATTTCTACTGGACAAAACTTCGACAGGAGGTCAACAAGTATATCAGGTCTTGCACTACCTGCGCTATTGCCAAACCGACCACTAAAAAATAGGGCCTCTACACCCCTCTTTCTTCTCCTGATAGACCATGGGAATCCATCTCAATGGACTACATGTCGGGCCTCCCATCCACCAAGCGGGGAAATGACTGTGTTTTTGTGGTTGTTGATCGCTTTTCTAAGATGACGATTATGGTTTCTTGCAAGAAGAGCATCACAACAGAGGCCACTGCCAAGCTCTTCTTTGAACGAGTCTATGTACATTTTGGAATCCCATAAACCATTGTCTCAGATCAGGATAGTCAATTTCTCAGCACATTTTGTTCGAGCCTCTGGTCACTGCTGGACACCAAGCTCACAAAATCCACGGCCTTCCACCCCCAGACAGATGGCCAAACTGAGGTCGTAAATCGAATGATTGTGCATATCCTGCGCATGTATAATTCCAAGCACCCTCGCACATGGGATGAGAGTCTTCCTTATGTCCAACATAGCTACAACCAAGCTCTGCATAACTCAATCGACCACAACCCCTTTCAGGTGGGGTTGGGATTCCAACCACCGGGTCCCATAGTTGTTGCACTTCCCCTTGTGGTCACCTCGACCGACTCATCTCCTACTCCAATTGAAGCTGGGAAAGAAACCCGGTTCATTGAGTGGATCCAGCACATCCGATAACAGGTTCAAGATATCCTACAAAAGTCCAATGACAAGTACAAGCACTGCCATGATAAACATCAGGTGCCACATAAGTTTTAGGTGGGCGACAAAGTTTGGTTGCACTTGCAGAAAGAATGCCTTACAGGACCCCATCAGAAGCTTCACCCACTCCATTATGGGTTGAACACCATCACCGAGGTTGTGGGGGATAATGATTTTGTGCTCAACATTCCTCCTTTCCTTGGCCTGCACCCAGTGTTCAACGTGGATCTCCTTCGGCCTTATTTCCCACCATTATTGGACATTTCAGAAGTAGCAGAACAACTGACACCAACATAGCTCAATTCCGACTGCATACAACATGCATTCAGTGATCATATTGCGGACACATAGATCAAGGGCACTTGACAAAAAAAGGATCCAGCTGTATCGAGTCGTCAAAGCAGGGCAACTCTTGCACCAAGGCAAGTGGCTCACCCAGAACCAAATTCAGTAGAAATTTCCTCATATGATGCGGGAACTCAACGCAATGGAGACCATTGCTTCCTAAGGAGGGAGGATTGATCTAGGTGGATATCGGTGGCCACCCATCTATTCCACTGGCTCGAAAAACAGTTTTCCACCTTGGCAATTTTTCGGGTTCCAAACTTTCGGGGCCATTTTGAGGCCCTAAACGATGTTTTTTGGGGATTTGGGGCCCAAGTGTCTATCGAAAGAACTGTCCTGGGCCAATCATAATTTTTTCTTCTCGGTTAGACCTTTCCAACGGGATATCGTGCGCTTAAAACAATTATCGTATGCAAAATTTATGACCCCGGGAAGTTGATGTACTAACTTACCCAAATGGGGCCCACATGACTTTTGGCGCTTCATTTCCTAGGGTCAGGTTTTTGGATGTCTAAGGTTTTTGACATTCATGTTTATTGTAAAAGGCCTTCAGAGGTTCATTGTAACCATCTTCTTGCGAATGAGTGCAGTTGTCACATCTCTTCTCAGAGATAAGCCGCCACCATTCCAACAAGCTTGTTTTCCGCTAGAGTTTCAACTTATTTTGTTATTGAATAGAAAACCAGTTTTACTGTATCTCTGTTATTCAGTGTTAAGCATCTGTTAATAATCTGTAGTCATTTCATTATGCAATGAGACTCTAAAGGCGTTTTACAATAAACAAGATTGTAAAAAACCCTAGACATCCAAAAACCTAACCTTAGGAGATGAAGCGCCAAAATTCACGTGGGCCCCGTTTGGGTAAGTTAGTACATCAACTTCCCAGGGTTGTAAATTTTGCATACGATCTATGTTTTAGGCGCACGATAGCCCATTGGAATCGTATAAACGAGAAGAACAATTTCTGACTAGCCCAGGTCAATACCTTTGACAATCACCTGAGCCCCAAATCCCAAAAAACGTCGTTTAGGGCCTAAAAACGACCCCGAAAGTTTGGAACTTGAAAGATTGTCGAAAAACTGCCAAGGTGGAAAACTGTTTTTCGAGCCAGTGGAATAGGTGTGTCACCACCAATATCCACCTGGATCAAGTAATGTTCCATCTAGGTAACCTGGCATGTTGGGTTGGTACCATAAAACTTGTTTATATCTACATTAAAAATTTTGTGCCACATATTGTTTTAGTGATCCTAAAGGGTGGCCTATTGTAATGCCCCCACCTCGTGGATGATTCACCACTAGTGGGTTCTACCCATGGCTCTTGTTAATTGGCCACCTCAGGTAGGAAGTGGGATACAAGCTAAGAGAGTTATCACTAGATGTCTGTGAGTAGAGCAACAAAACTTTCCATGGATTCGATCTTAAAAACCTGTGTGTTGATTGTCAAGCTAATCTCATAGAACTCAGTGTCAATTAGAGTGAACTTTTTCCGTGTGGGCGATATTGTTATTTGTGGTTGTGTTTCAAGTGGAAATCATGGAATCCTTAATCCTTGTGTCCACTATAAGGGTTACCTAGGAGTTATACTAATGCATTTAACATTGCACAAGGAGTCTTTTGAGGTGGGTTGCCCATAATAATATGGTCCAACCCACAAAAAAGTGTTACTTGAGCGTTATACCAATGTGATTAGTGCCATGCAATGGAAATTTTGAGATAGGTCACCCACAATGGTGCGGGTTTGATCCAGGAGGATATCGGTGGCCACCCACCTATTCCAACTGGTTCAAAACAATTTTTTCGCAATTTACTATTTTTAGCAGTTTTTCAGTTCCCAAACTTTTGGGTCCATTTTGAGGGCCTAAATGACATTTTTTTCATGATCAGGCACCTCAATGATAGTTTAAGGCTTTTATTGAGCCCCCAAAATGAATCTCCTCGTTGATACCTTTCCAACGAGCTATCATGCGCCCTAAATGGAGATCATATGCAAAAGTTACTACCTCAGGAAGTTGATGTACTAACTTACCCCAACGGGGCCCACATGACTTTTGGCGTTTCATCTCCTAGGGTTAGGTTTTTGGATGTCTAGGATTTTGGCATTCATGTTTATTATAAAAAGGTCTTTAGAGCCTCATTGTACTCATCTTCTTGAGAATGAGCGTATCTGTCACATCTCTTCTCAGAGATAAGTTGTCGCCATTCTAGCAAGCTTGTTTCAGTCTACATTTTACAGTTTCAACATATTTCTTATTTAATAGAAGTCCAATTTTACTGTATCCCTTTTTTTATTCATTGTGTCTTTGTGTTAATATTATAAATCTATGTTTTCATTTCGTTCTTCTTACAAATCCGGATCAAGGTTGGTCCCAAAGGTTTTTTTTTCAACTCTAGTAGGAGTATTAGTCTTGTCTGAGTATTATTCTACTATCATAATTCACAAATTCTAGTTATTCATGAATTAATTTTTTTCAAGTGCTAGTTCTATGGAGATTAGGGTTTGTAGGGCCCTAATGGAAAACAAGTTTCGAGTGTTGTATCTCTCTGATATATTAGAGGGATTCCAATGATAGTACTTGGTTGAATCTTTCATGACACTAACCAAGGAGGATAGAATGTAGCCTTAGTTATACTACCTGATTCCCTAGTACAAGAGAGTGATATCCTTAAGTGTTGTTCTCAATGTACTATAACAACAAGACAACATAGAGGTTTATGTAATGATGATTTTAGGTTGACCTATAGGGCTTCCAATATACATGAATGCATGTGGAAGATTGAATTCATCGATTTTTTTTTTCTAATGTGATATGACTCGCTATTTACCAACAAAGGTGTACAAAGGTGTCCAACCATGTGACTCCACTTTTATTCCATGTGTGTATGCTTCATAGTCGTAGTTTTACCCAATGAATGACATATCTATGTGTTTAAATACGTTGAGGCACATCTCTAGCCTAAAAATATTGTATAACTCAAGTACATACTGACACAATAAAGATATCATATACCACTTATAGTGTACTTAACTAGAAGAAACAATGAATTATGATCATTCTTTAAAGAAATGTGGGCTATAGAAAAGTAGATAAAATAAACAAATATATTGGACATGTAGAATATAACCCTTGTATGGATAATCCAAAAAGAGAGTGCAATGTTCACGAGCCTCTTTGAATTGGCAACCTCCAAGTGAGAAAATCTCTAATAAAACCACAATATTTGACAAAACATTACATGTCCTTTTGGCTCTATAATAGTTTATCATTAGTAAAACCCTAACAACTTGTGGTCCCATAATTAACAAGTACCAACCACCTAGTAGGACCTATTTAATAAAGACGACCCTTTTACATTGAGTAAGTGCCCACTAACTACCTAATGGGTGTTATTCAAAGAAGATGCCCTCGCATATTGACTAACTAACTCCTAGGTACCTTGAATTAAGAAGGTTAGAGTAGGACCCTAACATAACCAACATTTCAAGTTCTCATAATTTCATCCATCACTATAATATATAGGTTATCATTCCCTTTCATGATTACCAAGTACACTTATAACCACAACCCATCACTCTCCTCTCACAACCTAACCTTGCCTATAGCAAGTGCGTACTTTTACCTTTTGAAATATAAGCAATAGGGTGCTCCCTTGTTGTTGCGTTCACAAGGAATTCAAGAATTTATATCTCCAAGGACAAGATGTCAAGTAATGTAAAACTTAACTAAGAGATAAAAATATATTCATACCAAAATTACAAGTGAGGTTGACAAGGTCACCAATAGACTAATAGAAAAGTACAGTTGGGAGTGACAAAGGGGAGGGGGGAGGGTGGTCCAAGGTCAATCACATATCCAAACAAGTTGATGAAGTTAAAAGACTAAACAAGGGAATGCAAGAACTTAAAACTACTCAGTGATAGACTAGATGATGTAATCAAGGGGAACATAGGTGGAAGCAAATTGAGCACCCACACCTCCTTTCACTAGTCACACCCCCAATCCACCCCAATATATTCTAGCAAATTCATGAAGAAAATAAGAATTGATGTGTTGAAGTTTGATGATGAAGATAATAGAAATGGTACAAGATGGATTAACAAAATTGAACGTTATTTTGGGATATATTAGCTACATGATGATGAATATGAGATTATGTTAGTGTCCACATACTTGGAAGGTTCAACCAATGGTTGGTTCATATGGTGTAACTCGAAATTCCTTAGCCTAGCAAAATATTGGGATATATTAAAAAATAACATGTTAAGAGATTTTGGGATATAGATGAGAAGATATATTTTTCCAAACTCACTAAATTGCGATAAACATGTATGGTGGATTAGATTCATGAATTATAAGTATTGCGCCCCATGTGATAAAATTATCAAAAGATCATATATTACAAATCATCATAAAAATATTAAAGTAGAATGTAAGAAAAATACTCAAATTATTAGATATCAAAGGAATGGAGCAAGCAATATTAAAAGCTATAATTGTTGAAGAGAAACTCATAACCTATCAACAAACTTCTTGGCTTATGTGAAATAAACCGTAGTTATAGTGACAACAAGGAAGAAGCAAATGATATATCTACATCTCATGCGAAAACATACATGTTGAGTGATGAATCCAAAAGTCCCAAACATGAATCTAGTGATTGACTTAAAAAACCATCCCAAAACTCTTTATTGTCCCAATAACAAGTATTTCTCAATCTCGAACTCTTAAATTTTTTGGTTACATTGAGAAAATAAACGTGATGGTACTTATAAACAATGAGAGCACACATAATTTCATAGATACAAACATATCAAAACAATTAAACATGTTTGTCTACCCTACTGACTTTGTAGTCACACTACCAAGTGATACAACTACTTTATGTGATTGAAAATGCCAAAAGGGAGATTTTACTATTAATGATTGCCAATTAAGGTCATGAATGTATGTCATGGTAATCAAGGGAGTATATATTGTCTCATGAGTCCAATGGTTGTCCATGATAGGTACAACGAGGTTAAACCTAACAAAAACAATTATTGTGATTTTATGAAAATGGAAAAAACACAATTTTTATGGAATCAAAAGTCCACCCACACAAATAGTCTCATCCAACAAAAAAAAAAAAGATGATTAAAAAATGATCCCAAGCCCATTTTGAACATTTTTATGCAATGGAGGAGACGCTCGATGAAGTAAAATATCCAAAAGGATTAAATAAAATAATTGGGAAATATGGTACCACTTTTCAGGACTTACCTTGAGGTCTCCCTCTATAACAATATAAACATAAGATCATAGAACTAATTCCCATATTAGATCTAGTTAGGATAATATCTTACATTCTCTTAGACACAAAACATAAATTGAGTGCTTGGTCCAATAATTATTATGTCGTGGAGTAATAACTCGAAGCAAGAATCCATATTTAGCATCGATCATACTTGTAAGGAAAAAGGACAACTCATACATATGATGTACGACTATAGAGCATTAAATAAAATCACTATTAAATATAAGGTCCCCATTCCATCAGTATCATGGGGCATACAATTGTATGTGTGTTTCTAATTCTCTTGAGTTGAGGAAGGCCATCCAAACTAACATGCATAATGTCTCAGATTCTAGTTAATTATGATATTAAAAGGAAAATTCAACAATAAGAAAACAATGTTTCTAGGTAGGAGTGAAAAAGGGTGTTGTCAAGTACATATGGGTCAAAAGTAAGCATGGGCACCTAATTGGTTTATAGCAACCATTTCCATTGCCATAATGAGAATGGGAAGTATTAATCATTTGATTTCATCATTGGTTTGTCAAAGACTATGAGGCAGTGTGAATCCATCATGGTAGCGATGGACAAATTGACAAAGATTGGGCCCATTTTATTCCAGTTAAATCCTCATCCAAGGTTGCAATCATGCAACAATTTATATAAAGAAATTACCACTATGCACATAATTTTGAAATACGTTCATGACAGAGACACTAAGTTCACTTCAAACTTTTTGGAAGGCTTATTAAAGGCATTTGGGTTTAATTATGAAATTTGGTACAACACACCATCCATAGTCCAATTGACATACATAGAGAGTTAACTAAGTAAATGAAGACATGTTGCACTTGGATGTGATGGAAAAGTTGTCCAAGTGGGGAGAGTATTTATACTCAATGGATTTTACATACAACAATGGACATAATGTATACTTAGGAATGAGTCTATTTGAATATTTGTAATGGAATAAAGTGTAATACTCTATTAGTTTGGGACAACCTAATGGATAGACTTATACTTGGGCGATAATTTCTCAAGGAAATGGAAGAGTGTGTTGCCACAATTAGGGATATTTTGAGGGTAGATCAATGCAAGAAGAAAAGTTTATATGTAGATAAGGACCTAGTGCATAAAGAGTTTAGCATTGGGGATCATGTGTTTTTTATAGCGAGATCGAAGAAAAGCTCACTCAAACCTATAAGTTGTGCCAAACTTGCACCCAAATATTGCATTCCATTTGAAGTCCTAGATAGGACAAGACCAATTGCATTCCCTACTAACATTAGGACTCACAATGTTTTTCATGTGTCTTTGCTCGAGAAATATGCACATGATTCCAACCATGTAATTGCTTGGGATTTGATTCAAGTGGAACCCAAAATATAGTTCCAAACAAAACCATTATTCATCCTCGACACAAAATTAATATTTCTCTAAAATTGAGCTATTGGGTAGGGAAAGGTCCAACAGAGGCAATATAATCTTGATGAGGTTACATGGGAGCTAGAGTATGCCACAAGAGAAGCATAACCATTTTTTATTTGATTTTGACATCACAACAAGACCAATGTTAATCCAAGGGGGAGGGGGATGTAATACCCCTATTTTGACCGTTGAGTTAAACTTGATTAGATTATCTACATATGGTTAATGTGAGGTTATTTTGATGGGTACCAAGTTTTGTTGGCTAAACAAAATGATCTCATGTTGTAAATATGATGTATACATTACTAGTACGGAGCCCGAGGCCAAGGTTCAAATAGACAATATATAAGCATTTGAACTTAAGTGTAGGTTGCTTTATCACATTTACATTTTGTTAGGATTCCTAGACACTATGTGGGTGAACGGTGCCATGGTGCACTTTATATCATGTTATGTTGAAAGGTTGTGTGTAGGAGGAATATGAAATATAATGCAAAACCAACAAAAAGGTTGCAAAAGGGAATGAGGGGACTATGAGCCCGCAAGAGGGGAAGACACGCGGTTGTAGGAAGATAAAGTATTAAACCATAGTTTCCATGTGTCGATTCATCATCCTCCCACATTTAACCATGTTTATTACATAGTTTTCCATCCATCTACCTCATGTGTTTCTACCAAATCCATTTTGATACTCGAAGGAAACACATAGTCTAATGCAAGTCAAAGGTACTTGAAACACGATTTTGTTCATGCAAGCTCCTTCTTCCTCCATTCGACTATCAACTTGAGAGAGGAATTCATATGCATCCATGTCTTCCCTCTACTGGAAACATGTACGAATAAATTCCATGATAGCTTAACCCAACACGAACACATTGTGTGGGTTGTTACTTTGAGAACTCCCTCAAACCCATCAAATACAATTTAACAGGTTCAGTGGATTTTAAAACAACTAAATTAATAAATAATTTTCATTTATTTGTGCCCAATGGATTTGACGAAGTCTAGCCCACTAGTGCAAACTAGTCTTCAAGTCCAAATAACGACTATAGGGGAAGCACACCCTAAGGGTGTCTTTTCCTCCCAACTAATGTAAACACTAAGAACATTGGTGGTGCCCCCCATGTAGGGCCACAACTCAATGGGGATACTCATTAGGCTGACTCTCCTAAGGCTCAAATCAACCAAGAAAAGTACTCTGCATCAAGTTCCTACAATTGGGCTAAGAATCATCCATTTGCAACTAGTGTGGTGGTTAATTTATGAGAAAATATAAGTTTTGACTTTATTCCTATGAGTATTATCTCTATTTTTAAATTATATTTCCAATTATTGAATTGTGATTAGAAAATAAATTTTGTGCATGTGAACGAGGTTAGGAATTTACTTTTATGTTTTTGTTGAATTTGTATGATCAATTTGTTATTACATGTTTAATTTTGCAATAGTATGCATTAACAGTTTGTCGGTTGCCATTGGTGGAACAAACTTATTCCTTGTTGGCAAATTTGTATGGAAAAGAAGGAGATTTTTTTTTTGGAGTGCTTCGACGACGAAGAGTGATTTCTAAGCATGTTACATTGTCTCTAGCTCCACAAGGAAAAGATCAAAATCCCTTTAGGTGGAAATATTAAAAAAAGTAGAACCATTGGTAAATCAAAATAAGACTCCCTGAGATTCAATCCTTGCTCCTTCAACAACCTAATCTAATTATTCCTCATATATTTGTTGTCTAGTTTTGTGTAATTTTCTGTGCTTAAAAATCTAATTATTCTACAGATATGTGTTGTCTAGTGTTGTGTAATTTTCGGTGCTTGGTAATTTAGTTTTGTGATAATCTATGTGATCTAATGTTTTAGACAAAAAGCTAAAATCAAGGAAAAATGAAACACCATGTTTTATTTTTTTTAAAAGATCTATATCTATATCCACACACACACACAATTTATCTAATGTTTTCCATGCAACATATCTCGAGGGAAACACACAGGCACTTCCCCTCATTTTGATGATGGTACCTAGGGTAAACCCTATATTCTTTAGGGCACAAGACCAAGTCAACAACATGGCTCAAAGTTGTTACAATAATATACTCATTATGGGCTCAACATGTCACTTATGGGTATAAAACCTAGGTGGGTGAATAACTATCATGGATCTATAGTCTGTCTGAATTTTTCATGAAAAATTTGAGTTTTTCCCAAGTTTGTTTTAGCACTTGAATTCATATGGCTAGCTTATGCCTACTACAACCAAACTATGTCTCTTCACTTAATGTCCACCCATAACTTTTCCTTAAGTTACAATCTACCAAATGCAACTGATTCTTACTTAACCAAGTTCATTCAGTAGTAGGCACATGTCCAACCACAAGCTTTAAAACATCCCAACAATACTTTAACACTTAGCCAATATTTCAATACTTAGCCAACACAAAGCAAAGCAAAGAATAACAACATCCAAAACACAAAGAGTCCACAACACACATGTATAGGCAATACCCAAGGTAGGTGCCTTAACTTTATTTAGGTGAATAATATTACAAATTACAATAGAGGAGCATGGCCAACTTCCCGCGACTAGTTTATAAGCTACAATTATGAAAGGCAAAACTATTTATAAGAATTGTCAATCCAACTCCTAAAGTAACCGCAGGATTGCCTCCTGTAGGTCTCAACTTCTTCTTTTCCTCATTCAATGAGTGTAATTTCTCCCCTCTGTGTCAACCCCTAAATTTAGCACAAACTGCAAAGCTCCTTTACACTTGTGTGAATGAGCAGTGATCTTCAATGCCTTGAAACTTTTGAGGAGTTGTCTTTTTATATGAGACTTACCTTGCACGTACAAGCCTTTTCACTCTAATGTGGATGCAAGTGCCCACATTACCAACTTTGATTGTCTCATATGGTAACTCTACCCCCTCGATGAATTATTTTCCGACTAGCCAATGTCCAATGGCGTTGAGCTCAAAGTGCCATGCACCCAAGTGCATCCGAAAAGGGTGTACCTAACAAGCACATTGAATGTATGTGTGCTTGAGGATGTGAACCCAATGAGTGCATCTCACGATTGCACTCTACCGATGCTTATGTGTTGGTTGTGGAGCCTGATTATCTTCCTGATTCAGAGGTCCTTGCTTTCAGCCGTGTTTATACCCCATGAAGTATTTACACCCCAGAAGTATGTACACTCTTCCACGCGGGGGAGTGCAGAGGGGGGGTACCCCCTTTGTGGGGTCCGGGGGGGCTATCCCCCCGGCTGGGGGGTCTGGGGGCAAGCGGGCCCCCAACAGGGGTTCGGGGACGAAGCCCCCGAAGCAAAAATTGCCTTGTAAAAGTATATTGTAATTTCATTGTAAATCTGGACCGTTCATTATAAGGTCGCAGATCTAACGGTAGAGATTATGTTAGGGTTTTTTGCCCTAGAAGGCAACCCTTTTTTATGAGGGAAATGTATTGAGGCTATGGATGATGGTGAATATTGTATTCTAAGAGAGGAGACTGTGAGAGAAAGAAGAGGAAGTTACAACAGGTTTTGCTGTAGGTTGTATCCCTTCATTTGTTGGATAATAATAAAGGAAGGACCTGGCAATTTCTCTGGTGGACGTAGCCCACA
>ML815677.1:16291-48870 GCA_009831015.1 Picea engelmannii
ATTTTCTTTTGCTATGCCTTAAAATTTGATCTATGCCAAAAGCAAGGTTATAATTATCATATCATTGTTTGCCATTTTCTTTTCACTTGATAAAAGGGGGAAAAGTAAACCAATTATCCAAATTCTTTATTCTATAACAAAGCCACTTAAGACTCCTCAAGTTTGTAGGACCATATGTCCTATCCCTTTCAAATATTTAGTTATAAATTAAGGGTAAAACCAACTTGCCTTTTGGTTATGAATTTAATATTGTTTCATGCCCAAAGAAGAAATATGCTATATTACCATGATCTTTTCTCTTTGTATACCTTATTCCACTTGGAGGCTTTATATAAGAGTAGGGTAAAGAATTTGAACCAGCAGAGAAAAGGACAAACAATGGCGGACGTTGTGAAAGAGATTTCCATATACATTCATAGATTTCATAACCTTGATCTCTTCCAACATGGATGGTATCAAATAAAAGTAAATGCAAGATGGGAGGATTCTGAAACTACTGCTTCGGGCACACCTACTCACGTGGTGCAATATGATGAGGCTCGTAACATCTGTAGTCATATTAAAGTTTGAACTATTATATGCCTCATTCTGTGGAGTTTTTTTTTTATGGTTCAAAATCCTCTTAATCTTTCTCCTGCTTCAATTCATGAAGTTTGTGTCCCTCCCAAGGCTCTTCTGGGTTTGCACTCCTACTGTCCCCTTCACTTCGATGCATTACATATGGTGTTAGTTGATTTAAGTGTACATATTGTTCTTTACAAAGTTGTCACAGTTTTGTCTTCAAGTGATGATGATCGATCAGAGGATTGTCTGGGCGGGTTTGCCGAAATGAGTAACCAGGCAATGAGCTTTGTGGGATCAAGAGTTGTTGCCAAGGACATTGCCCTGTGGAAAGAAATGTGTGCTTCAAGAGATATTCTTATCAATGAGATACATAGCATTGGTAGGGGAAACAATCAGAGAATCGATGGTCTGGAAATATATAGAAAAAATAACAAATCTATTGCAAGAAAACTTTGTAATAGACCTAAACCAGAAGCCAATGATCTTGGGTATAATGAACTACTTGGAAATGGAGAAGTCCAGATACATCTAGTGATGCTGGCCAAAGAACGTAATCCTTTTCATTTTGGATATACTGTAACGTGTGGTAATAGGACTGTGAAGATAAGGAAAATAACCTTGCGGAGATTCTTCAATTAGATATGGATTGTCTCGATGCTTGTACTTATTGCAAGACTAAGCATGCTCATGGGCATCTCGGGAGTCATACCGTGGCTTCTCTTGTTGACCGCGTTAAAACTGTTATAATCATTGAGAAATGTTGTTACAACATCCAACACAACAAGTGTCCAGAGAAAAATAGATCTATTCAGAGAGCCTTGTATAGTAATCTGGATTTGACGGAATGATCTCTCAAAAATAGAACTGAGGCACGGGAATGAAGACCCTCCAGGTTCCCTACCTTCACAACTGGTTGTTCACTTACGTGCTTCACCTCAAGACTTTAGAATATTTGAATCCAAGGAAGCAACCCGTGTGATCAAATGCCATCATGAATCTCAACAGACATAAGAAATATGTTTCGCTATTCAGCAAGCTATGATTACTTATGGGCCCAATTGTTCAATGATTGAATTTCAGGGACTAGAAAGGAAAATGGGAAGAAAACCATATGTTGGTGCGGGAGCTGGCGCAGGGGGTGGAGTAGCGCTTGGAACACTCACTGGATTTACAACACCAATTTCCATTCCTGTCAAGGCAACCTTTGCTGCTTTTTTAGATACTACTCCAGGACAATTTATGTTTGACAGAGATACAAACTCACTTTCACATAGTGATTCAAAACGTGGGCAACACAAAGACATAAAGTGCGCATTAACTGTATCAAGCTCTACATCTGGTAACTTTTCTAGTGGAAAATTTATAAACAATTTCACTTTTGTATAGTCCAATCTAGAGAATACAGTTGGAATAAGTAGAGAGGCTACATATAAAATACGATGGAAAATAATTATTAACACATGAAGAAAGCCCAAACGAATGACCGAGGAATAACAACAACAAAGTAAATTCATTTAGTAATGTTTTAAGGAAGTTCCCAAACAGTTTGAATTCGGTTACAAAACCACTTAACCGAAGGAACCATTTACTAAATGAGATAAAAGAAGTAGCGCCCAACAAAGCAAAAGGGGGGGGGATTTTTATGAATAGATTTTTTCTAAAGAAGATTTTTTAAAGAGAGTTTTTGAGGGAGAATTTTGGCAGAAAATTCAAAGATAAATATGCTTGGAGTGTTGTGAGGATTGTTTCCATTCTTTCTTCTTTTACATCTTCAACAGAGATTGACGGAATCATCGACAACAGGGAGTCTTGCGAAGCAATGAAAAGGATAAGCGAGGAGGAGCTTGCTGGCCTTCACAACGTAAAGGTTTACTTGTCAGCTTGTTGTATTGAAGCTCAATTTAATTCGGTGCTAATCAATTTCTATATGCAGGTTTTTCTCCTTGTGATCAACCACCATTGCTTCATTCCACTTCTGGCTTAGCTTTCTTTTTTTCTTTTCATGCTTGGTTTTTCCATTGTACATTGTGTCTGGAGGGGCTAAAGACCATATACCTAGCCCTAATCTACGTAGAGACTTGCAGATTTTCAAGGTTTATGAATTTGTATGGGAAGCCCATTTAATAAAAATCATTTCTTCCTCACTCTAAACTATCTCTTTGATTTTTCTTTAAAATCCTCAGTTTTTCTCATCTTCTTTTAGATATAACATTAAAGTTAAAAATATAAAAGGACAAACAAAACATGTTTATAATCATGTGTATACAGTTTTATTTATTAGTTTGTTAATGTGCATAACTTTCTTTTGCTTACTTTACTATTTTGATTTTATTATTTTTACATCCTAACTTCTAAAGGAAAATATGGAAAAATATTAAATTATTAGAATGTTACTCTCATATAACCTTCAAACTGATGTTAGTTTAGTAAACGTTTCTTTTCGTATCACTTTAAAACTAGCATAATTATTCTAACCTTCTTAATTTTGTGTTTAATATTTTCTTATAAAACAATACAAAATAAATTGTCTTTTCATTTTAGTTTTTGGTTTTACTTGGTTAGATTTAATTTTCGTTATGTCAAATGTAAAAACCCCACATAGAAGTAATTAAAATTGTAAATAGCATAAAAATCTGAAAATCACATAAAAATTAAATATTGTTAAAAAGTTAAATTACAATGCAAAGGAATTCATGCTTGGACTATAGCTTAGCAGAAAATTGGCCTAGAGTTCAATGCACATTCTTGTCTAGGGATTTAAGCCTAGGGTGATATTCCCTCCTCTTCTCGCCTAGCCCCGCGAGAGGTCGAAAATGTTGATGTTGGAGACTCTCTAGTCCCTCGACGTCAACATATTTTTTGGCAACCATACTGGGAGCGACTGTTCAATGGTTCATTCCTAGTTTTTGTTTTAATTCTTTCAATTTTATTTTTACTTTCCCTAGACCTTGATGTCTCAACCAATTGGAAGCCTGTTTAGTGGTTGTAACCCTGTGGTTTCAGCTACTGATCCTGGGAAAGTCGTTCGCAAGTATGGCATGTTTGATTTTGAAGAAGACCTAAACAATTCCCCTTGGTTTGTACTCACTTCCTTGAAGTTCACTCACCCTGTGAACCCTTTACCTCACAAATTCAAGAATCATTTGCCTCTCTTTTATGGCGATGGAACTGTTACAATGATTGAACATCTTTGTGTGTTTTCGAATGCTTGTGCCATTCTTAGAGTAAATAATAATGATAGTTGTGTGTTGTTGTTTATGAATTTCCTTCAGGGCGATGTCGCCTCTTTATTTGCCAACCTTCTTGATGGATGCATCTCTACCTGGTTTGAACTTTCTCACTGGTTTAATTCTACGTTTGGGCATTTAGATAGTCCTTATGATGTTTACATCTTAAGAGGTTTAACCAATTACACATAAAGGATAATGAGAGCATTCTTACTTTTAATCTTTGGTTTATCAAGTCATACAATTTAATTCCTACTCCCATTCTAATCCGAGATCTTTTCATCGTGACTTATAACTAATTCTTTTAAATGAGCATAAATTAAAGTGCACCAATAAAGAAGGGAAAACTAAAAAATGAAGAGACATAAGCATCTGATATGAAAAAAAAATATTGATAATAGAGTTCATCCCTGGTGGACTACGTCTCCGGGTCCTACTCTCAAATGGGTAGGCTCTTTCACTAACTCAACAAAATAATTTGGCAAATACATGAATATACCTCATTCTGAAATCAAGCTACAAAAATAATGCTCAGATCAGAAAACAAACATCACCATTGGATTTGTGGCGTCTAATTACTCAAAAATGACTGTCTCCACGCTTCGATCTGACTCTAGCACTCCCAGGCCCAAGAGGATTTTTTCTCGGTTTCCATTTCCTCTGTACCTGCAATTATGACAGTCTTCGTCTCGAAATCCATGCTCGCGGATTGTATAGTACGGTTGCGCCTCTCTCTCCCTAGCTCTGGGCGGATTTGCACTTTTTAAATAATGGCAATGGCAGATATACCAAGCAACACCCCTTGGTGCAAAGGTTTCGGGGTTGAACCCACCGGGTTCCGTTTTTGGTAGTTGGTTAATATATATATATATATATATATATATATATATATATATATTGTTTTGTTTGTACTCCGCTACATTTAGAGGCTCGCTAGAAGCTCTGCTAATGATCATACAGAATTGGCGTGGTTCACCGGATTTGGTAGACCCGCGATTTCTTTTTTTAAAACTAAAATCATTTATGGACCAACATTGGGCATTCTCGGGATGCCACGTGTCGCTCGATGATTGGGCCATGTGGCACTTATTGATACACCCGCCTGTATTTTTGACGTGGCTCTCCCTTTCACTATCATACTGACATGTGGCGCTCCTTGGGTGGTGCCACGTGGCACTTTTCTATTGGTCCATATGGACCCTTGAAAAGACCACTGGCAGGTGACACATAACAACTTCTGGTGCTGCCACGTGGCATGCTGACGTCAACATCCTGTACGATGACGTCACCTTGCCACATCAACTGTTTGCGTCAGCAGTACGGATGATGACATGTCCCCTGCCAATTGGCCCTGGTTGACCGCAACTTTGACCGTGAAAATCTTTCAAACCATAACTTTGTTTGACGAGTTGTTTGCGTCATTAGAAAGCTTGTGACGTGCTCTTCACAATCATGCCATTTTTACTGAGTTTTGAGAACTTTGAATTTTTTTCCTTTCTCTATCTTTTGGAGCCATTCTGAGCGTTCTAAGTTGCCTCCGTGAGTTCTGAGTTATTCTTAGCCTTCTCTGGATCCTTTTTGGATCACGCCTTCCCACTGAGAGATTTTTGGACCACCAAAAGATTTCATCAATCAACTGGTAAGTGAGGGAAGAGTCCCCTCACTTTGTCCTTTTCGATCCACTTTGCTTTGCTTGGATGGGTGCCTTTTAAGACTACTGGAAGATAATCAACATCACCCCTGCATGAATTCCTCGTCCTCCTGTCCAGGATGATATCTTCCTGTAGCTCATCCAAGTACTCAGGTGCAAACTCATCAATTGATGGAATTGAAACTTCCTCATCTTGATCCATGATCATGGGAGGCTAAAAAAGTTTCAAGTTCTCAACGTTCACAATTGATTAAATCTTCTTATAAGGCGGAAGATCCAGATGAAAAGCATTGGTACCACTTTTCTCCAAGATAGTGAAGGGTCCATAACGAATGGGCTTGAGCTTCTTGCCTTCACCCTTCAATCTCTCCTTGCTGATGTGAAGCCATACCCAGTCTCCAATCTGGAACTGATGATCAACCCTGTGCTTGTCATGCCTAGATTTATACTGTGCTTGTCTTTTCTCCAATTGTTCCCTCACTGCCTGGTATATCTGTTGAATCCTTTGGATGAACTTGCGGGCCCTGTCCTCTGTTTGATCTTCATTTACATCGACATCTCTCCCTTACATCAAGTCCAAAGGAACCTTTGGTAGGTACCCAAAACATGTCTCAAAAGGTGAACTCTGATTGGATGAATGTAAAGCTCGGTTGTATGCATGTTGTATCCAAAGTGAACCCAAACATGATGAAAGAAGAGATTAGTATTCTGCTCAGCAGTGATCTGCTTTTTAGAAGGCATCAAGATACATGTATTGCTGAACCTATCCACTACAATATACAAATAATCATGACCTTGTTTGGTCATGGGTAAACCCCCTACAAAATCCATGGATATACTTTCCCATGGATGGGATGGAACATGAAGTGGTGAGTATAGCCCCAGGTTTCTATTAGTGGGATTACAAGTAGAACATATCACACACCCATTTACATATTTAGTTACAATTGCTTTCATTTGAGGCTAGTAACAAAACCTCTGCAAATGAGCCATAGTTTTTCCTACCCCAAAATGTCCAAACACAAGAGAAGTATGAGATTCTCATATTACATGGACTCGTTCACTTGTAGGAATACATAACTTTCCAAGATGGTAAAGTAACTTTCCCTGCAGACAATAGTTCTCTACCTGTGCACCAAGGGTTAGCTTCGTATATACTTATTTAAAATCTTCATCGATGGCATATTGTTCTATATAGATATCATGAGATAAAGAAAAATTCTTCAAAATAATATAAGCAACAATAGGAGGTCTAGAAAACATATCGGCTACCTTGTTACTTGTACCTTTGTTGTACTTGATTACCAAGTGAAACTGTTGTAGAAACCCCATCCACCTGTAGTGCTGAGATTGTTGCAATTTGGTTTGTGCTTGAAGATACTGTAAGGGTTGGTGATCTGTATGTATAATGGTTTCCTTACCTAACAAATAGTGCTTCCATTTCTTTACACTATGGACTAATGCATACAATTCTTTATCATATGTAGGATAGTTAACAACAAACTGGTTAAAAGTTTTAGAGTCGTAACATATAGGCTTACAATATTGCATTAGTACTACACCCATGGTGTATCTGTTGGCATATGTCTCGATCTCAAAAGGATGTTGAAGATTCGGCAATACTAATACTGGTGCGGTATTGATCTTCCCTTTCAAAGTGTCAAAAGCCTTTTGTTGCTTTCCTTCCCACTGAAAAGTGTTCTTCACACTGGTTAAGACATGCAGAGGAGTTGCTATTAAGGAGAAGTTGGGAATGAATCTCCTCCAATATTGGACTGCACCTAAGAAGCTTCGAACTTCAGTTACACTTTTTGGTTCAGGCCAATTAACAATTACATCAACTTTGGAAGGGTCAATTTTCAATTGTCCTCCTCTTACAATATGACCTAAGTATATAAGTGCAGTCTTGCCAAATTCACATTTAGACAATTTTACATACAACGTTTCCCTTTGCAAAGTATCCAATACTTCCTTTATATGTCTCACATGCTCATCCCATGTCCCGCTAAAAATAGGAATGTCATCTAAATATACAATCACAAATTCATCTATGAAAGGCTTGAATACATTATTCATCACACACATGAAAGTTGTCGGAGCATTACAAAGGCCAAATGACATAACCAACCATTCAAACAATCCTTGTTTGTTTTAAATGAAATTTTCCATGCATCTTGTTCTGTGACTCTAATTTGATGATATCCACTGCACAAATCCATCTTAGTGAAATAAACAACATTTTTCATTTGATCAAGTAAATCATCTATGCGAGGAAGAGGGTATCAATTTTTCATCGTGATTTTATTTGAAGCCCGATAATCAACACACATTCGCCATGTGCCATCTTTCTTTGGCACCATCATGATCAGAAAACCACAAGAAGATGAAATGGGCTTGATGACCTCTTGATCCAACAAGTCTTGTACTTGCTTCTTGATCTCTGTCATCTCCACAACTAATATCTTGTACATACCCACATTAGGCAGAGGGGAATCCTGCTGAAGATGTATCTCATGTTGGATTTCCCTCTTAGGAGGTAATCCATATGGTTCCTGAAAAATATCATCATACTTAGAAACAATATCAATTAATTTATTTTTATGAGATGGATCACACCCTTGAAAAGCGTCAGATGTCTCAACATCTTTCTCTCTGATGACCATGAGTACATATCTCTTATTAGTGTTTATGAGTCTTTTCATTTGCCCTGCACTAACAAGTGTTGTATTTACCCTCATGCTGTGAGCTCTAACAATATATTCCACTTACCCCTTAGTGAGGTGGTATTTGTTCTCATGTTGAAAGAAGACTGCTTTTCTATCATAAAGATAAGGACCTCCCAACACTATGCCACATATATCAAGTGGTACAACATTCAGATCAACTTCATCAATCAATTTTGAAGCAATAACAAATCTAATTCTACATTGTTTAGTGAAATTAAGTTTTTCTTTGTCACATACCCAACCAAGAGGATAAGGTTTCAGATGTGATTTTGTTTCAAGACCCATTTTCTTGACAAGTGATTCAGATATTTAGTTTACTTGGGAACCCAGATCAAATAATGTATCTATCTTAGTATGTTTAGATACAAATATTATGTGAAATAACTCATTCCTCTTTCGTTCATCAACATGAGATTCATCATTGGAACTAGAACTAGCATGAAGAGAATCTGTACCTTGTACTCCAACCGTTGTGATCTTTCCCTCATCTCCTGAATGAGAACCAAGATCTTGTTGTACCGTAGCAACGGTCTTTGTCTTCTCCTTTCCACCGAACTGTTTCGATTTCTTTTCCGGATGTAGTTTCCAACAGTGTTCTTCATCGTGACATCTCTTCTTGCAATGAGTGCAAGATGGCTTTCCTCCTTCTCTCATCACTATAGCGGTCTTCTTGTCCTTCCTTTTAAACTTCTTAAAGTCTTTTGTGGGAAATTGGAAGGTTTCTTTGTGGGATCTTCTTGAACATGTTTTCCCCTGTTTTCGAGTTGAGTGGATTGCACACAAAATTCGTCAAGACTAGTGGGGTTAAACAAGAGAAAAGTATGTCGAATATAACAGTGAAGTGCGCCAATATACTTTATTAAAGTCTCATAAGAATCTAAATGAATGTTCAATATAAGAGATTTCTTCCTAAATTCTTCTGTGAAACTTTGTACAGTTTGTCCTTTACTTTTCCTTAAGGTTTGTTAGTCCATCATTGCTTTATGTAAATACCCTAATGGATAAAATTGTTTCCTTATCGTTGACTTGAATTTCGACCATGAGGAAAGAAGCTTACTACACTTACTTATGTCCTGAAGCTTGCTCTCCCACCATACAAGAGCGGTGCCTTCCAACCGAAGAGAAGTTAGTTGCACTTTAACCTCCTCTTCATCAATATGTTGGACACGACAATACACTTCAACCTGTCGAATATAATTATCTAGCTTTTCAAGATTAACATCTCCATTAAACATAGGTAAAGAAAATTTTACATCAAGATTTAATAATGGTTTCTTAAAAGAGGCTTTATGGATAGAATGATGAGAATGATGAGAATGCTCAGAGGAAGAAGAACTAGAACTCGAAGGTGAAGACAGAGGCTTAGGAGGATCTCCTCCAGCCCCTTGGTTTGCCGAAGCATCATCATCTGCATGTGCTTCCTTTTTCTTTCCCTTTCTTCTTCATCCTCTTCTCGTAATCTCCATACATTCGCTCGACCATTTCTGACATGCGATAAAAGACTATGTGAAAGGTTTTCTCTTGTTCATCACGTTTGTCCTCTTCTTCCATTTTCTTCCTTCTGGATACACGACCAACTTCGGGAGTGAGTCTTTAGAGTTCCTTCACCCTGTTTATGCTTGGCCCTAGTAAGCATTCACACTCAACAATTCAAGTCAAAGATGACTGCTCTGATACCAATGTGATCCATGATCTTTTCATCGTGACTTATAAAGAATTGTATTAAATGAGCATAAATTAAAGTGCACCAATAAAGAAGGGGAAACTTAAAAATGAAGAGACATAGCATCAGATATGAACACAAAATCTTGATAACGGACTTCGTCCTTGGTGGACTACATCTCCGGGTCTTGCTCTCAAATGGGTAGGCTCTTTCATTAACTCAACAAAAAAATTTGGTAAATACATGAATATACCTCATTTTGAAATCAAGCTGCAGAAATAATTCTCAGATCAAAAAACAAACATCACCATTAGATTCGTGGCGTCGAATTACCCAAAAATGACTGTCTCCATTCTCCAATCTAACTCTTGCACTCCTAGGCCCAAGAGGAATTCTATCTCGGCTTATGTGCCATATGTACCTGCAATTATGATAGTCTTCATCTCGAAATTTGTGCCCACGGATTGTACAATACGATCTGGCCTCTCTCTCCCTGGCTTTGGGCGAATTTTCACTTTTTAAATAATGGCAATGGCATATATACCAAGCAACACTCCTTGTTGCGTTGGTTAGGGCAGAGTTATGAAGGCGTTGTACTAGGCAGAGGTTCCGAGGTTGAACTCGCTGGACTCCATTTTTGGTAGTTGGTTAATATATATATATATATATATATATATATATATATATATATATATTGTTTTTTTTGTACTCCTCTACATTTAACGACCCGCTAGAAGCTCTACCAACTATCATACAGAATTGGTGTGGTCTGTCAGATTTGGCGGACATGCCATTTCTTTTTTTAAAACTAAAATCGTTTATGGGCTAACATTGGGCATTCTTAGGATGCCATGTATACTAGATGATTGGGCCATGTGGTGCCTGCTAATACGTCCTCCTGTATTGTTGACGTGGCTCACCCTGTCACTGTTGTACTGACATGTGGAGATCCCTGGGTGGTGCTACGTGGTGTCTCTTGGGGGTGCTACATGACACTTTTCTATTGGTCCATATGGACCCCCGAAAAGTCCACTAGCGGGTGACACGTGGCAACTTATGGTGTTTCCATGTGGAACGCTGACGTCAACATCTCATACGATGACGTCACCCTGCCACATCTGCTGCTAACGTCATGCTGACGTCAATAGTACGGATGATGATTTGTCCCCTGCTGACTAGCCCTGGTTGACCGCAACTTTGACCGTGAATATATTTCAAACCGTAACTCTGTTTGATGAGTTGTTTGCACAGTTATAAATATTGTGACACGCTCTTCACGATCATGTCATTTTTACTGAGTTTTGAGAAATTTGAATTTTTTCCCTTTCTCTCTTTGTTGGAGCCATTCTAAGCGTTCTGAGTTGCCTTTGTGAATTCTAAGTTACTCTTAGCCTTCTTTGGATCCTGTTTGGATCACATTTTCCCTACCAACTTGGCTGCCCTATTACATTACTACGAACTTCTACCTCCTCTTTACCGATGGCGGTTAGAAGAAAAGAATGTTCAAAACCTAGAGGTAGCCCTATCCACTTTCCTCAATTTCGAAGAGCAAAATCGTAGAACATGTTACTCCTTTGGCCTTTATGATTCACACAAGGAGTTGTCTTCTTTAGTCCCCGTCATTAAGATCTTACAAGATCGCATGTTCTTTCTTGAGTCTCTTTCTTCAAATCATGCTGGGAGTATATCTCGGGAGCCCTCCCTCTCAGGGCCTAATTATAATGAATCAAATACTTGTGGTAAATATATTGGATGTGAAGAGGATTATGATTATATCATGATGCTTAATGATCAATCTATCTCTCATATCTCAAACTTCATCCTTTGTAAGCCTCATGAAAAAACTCAATACCAAAGTCATGTTTCATTTCAAGCCTTTTATCCACATGTATACGATGTAAATTTTGATTATGCAAATGAAGAAATCAATTCTAACGATGTCAAACCAATTTATGATACATTTGTATTCAATGATGATGCTAATGAGTGGTCAACACAAATTGATGAAGACCAATATGATTTTAATGATGCATGTGGGGAATCCTCTTTTGGAGATATTAATGGATTCAATCAAGATCTTAAACTATATAAAAAAAATTCTAATCCTTAGTTTCAATCAAAAGAGGATAAAGAACCTGGCACCATCGAGCATGTCCCTCCTGGGCACAATTTTTATTTCAATGATAGTGACTATTGTAGGGAGATTCCTATGTTTTTTAATCTATGTTATGAATCTTTGTTGCATCATGATGATCATGTTCCTAATAGAAAGGTCCCCAGAGGTGATATTAATTTGTTTGATGAATTCATGAACCATCCCTTTAAGGTACAAACTCTAAACCCTAAATCTAATTCAGTCAATAGCTTCATCATTACTGGAAAAGCATCTGTTGGTTGGCATGTCTTGGAGGTTGGTGGTCATTTCTTTTGGATTTTGATTAATTGTATCTCCACACCATACACATCTATTGGTGGGAATTTTGGCAGTCCCTCCACGCACAAATTCATCAAACTCATAAGACCCACATGCAAGGCAAGTGATGCATTCGTTTACACTAAATTTCATCCGACCAGAGTCCAAGCTAATGTTTCTTTTCCTCTGTACATAAATAAATGAAATAAAAAAAATTAATAATAATAAAAAAGAATCGGGAAGGGCTAGATTAGTATTGGGCTAAAAAATCCAGAGAAATTCAAAGATAGAATTGCAAATCACAAAATGCTCTTGCTAAAGAATAATCAAATTCCAAAGGGTCTTATTCCGTTAGAAATAATGTTCAACCAAATGATATCCCTTTAAAATCTATCTTGCAGCTTCAACCTGAAGAGGTTGAAGATTGTAATGTGGGATCAAATGAAAATAAAAAACTGGTCAAGTTGTCTAAATATCTTCCCACTGAACTAAAGAGTAAATATGTTGAATTAATTAAAGAATATAAATATGTTTTTGCATGGTCCTACGAAGACTTAAAACTTATGACACTTCTGTTATCGAGCATAAGATTCCATTAAAACTAGGTATTAAGCCTTTCAAGAAAAAACTTAGAAAGATAAATCCTATTCTCTTGCTGGTAATAGAAAGGGAGATCAAAAAGCTTCTGGATGAAAAAATCATCGTACCTCTTAGATACTCTGAATGGGTAGCCAATTTGGTTCCTGTCAGAAAGAAGAATGGAGAGATAAGACTGTGTGTTGATTTTATAAATTTGAATCGGTCTTCTTTAAAAGACAATTACCCTCTTCCTAAAATGGATCATGTTCTTGAAAAGGTGGTTGGGGTAAATAGGATTTCTATGATTGACAGATTTTCGGGGTATAATCAAATAGCTGTCCATGAAAATGATAAAGAAAAATTTGTGTTTACTACTCCATGGAGAACTTTTATGTATGACAATGTTTATTTTGGATTGATGAATGCAGGCTCAACTTTTCAAAGAGCGATGGATATAACATTTGTTGGTGAAAAATATAAATTCGTTGTTATTTATCCAGATGATCTGATAGTCTTTTCTAATTCTGATACATAACACTTGGTACATCTTAGACAAACATTTGACAAATGCAAAAATTTTGGTTTGTTTTTGAACCCTAATAAATCTCATTTTGCCATGCAAGAAGGTAAGCTATTAGGACATATCGTATCGAAAGATAAGTAGATCCAAAAAGAGTTGAAGCTATTAATCAGATCAATATTCCCAGAAACAAAAGGAAATTCAATCTTTTTTAGGAAGAATTAATTTCTTGAGAAGATTTATTTCAAATTTTTCTAAAATTATCAAATTGATCACAGATATGATGAAGAAGGATAATGAGGTGAAATGGATGACGAAAGCTAAGGCATCCTTCCAACAAGTCAAGGAAGCTATCAGAGAACCACCAGTGTTGATACGTCCTGATTATACAAAGGAGTTTTTAATCTTATCCTTTGCATTTGAATATACAATTGCAGTAGTGCTCCTTTAGAAAAATGATGAAGGATTTGAACAACCTATTTCCTTTTTAAGTAAAATCCTCAGAGATGCAAAGTTAAAATATTATATTCTAGAGAAACATGCTTATGCTATGGTTAAGGCATTAAAGGATTTTCGGACATATGTTTTACATTCAAGAATAATTGCATATGTACCTACTGGCACAATCAAAGATATCCTAATTCAATTTGACAATGATGGAAGAAGGGGAAAATGGTTGGCGAAAATTCAAGAATATGATTTGGAAGTCAAACCAACCAAACTAGTA
The DNA here is from genome assembly GCA_009831015.1 of Picea engelmannii. Classification (NCBI taxonomy): domain Eukaryota; kingdom Viridiplantae; phylum Streptophyta; class Pinopsida; order Pinales; family Pinaceae; genus Picea; species Picea engelmannii. The sequence continues at coordinate 30,362 of ML815677.1, forward strand.
AAAGGACAAGGTCTAACAAAATTACTTGTTGAATCAAATTTCAGAGCCCTGGGAATAAATCATTTCGAGTCTGAAAATTCTCTCCCACATTGAAGAAATTGATGATCAAATGCCAACAATTCAGATTGATGACAAATTTTCTTCCTCTTCTTGGTATAACAATATAGTGTCATACCTTATTACTCTTCAATGTCCAGCTGACATGACTCCTTCCAAGGCAAGAACCTTAAAATTACAGGCGATCAAATATTACATTATCAATGCTAAGTTACACTGGAAGGATTGTTTGAGTTTCTTATTATGCTTCCTTATAGAACCTGAAACAAAAGGTGTCATTGATGAGTTTCATAAAGGAGTATGTGGATGACACCATGCTTTGAGAGCAACAACTTATTAAATTTTAAGGGCATGCTATTATTGGCCAAGATTTTTCACTGACGTAGATGCAAGGGTTAGAGCTTGCAAATCATGCCAATTTTTTGTTGTAAAGCAAAATCTTTCTGCCTTACCTTTAGTTCTTGTTAACGCTGAAGCTCCTTTCCAACAATGGGGCCTAGATTTCATCGAAGAGATTCATCCACAATCTAGTGCCCAACACAGATGGATTTTAACTGCTACTGATTACTTTACTAAATGGGTAGAAGCTATTCCAACTCGGAATGCTACAGATTCAATAGTAATAAATTTTCTGGAAGAGAACATTCTTGCAAGGTTTGGTTGTCCGAGAAAAATAGTCACAGATAATGATGCACAACCTTTCAAATCTATTGCTATGATAAAAAAAATAAAAAATATAAAACTACTTTGGGTCATTCCACAACTTATTATCCTCATGGAAATGGGCTGGAAAAATCGTTTAATAAAAGATTAATGACGATAATTAAGAAGGTTTTGACAGAAAATAATAAATCTTGGCATATACATTTAAAATATGCTCTATGGGAAAACATAATCGGCACCAAGAAATCTATAGGTATGTCTCATTTCCAATTAGTTTATGGCACAAATGTTATTCTTCCTATTAATTTTGCTCTTCTTGTGATGAAACTCTGGCAGGATGCTAATAAAGAACCAAATGATTTGACAAGAAGAATAAATCAAATAATTGAATTCCAACAGAACATAAGAGAAGTGGATGATAAGCTTTAGAAATAACAAGACAATATGAAGACCATATTTGATAAGAAAGCCAAAGACATGGAGTTTCTTCCTGGAGATTTAGTCTTGAAGTGGAAAGCCAGAAAAGAAGACGCTAGGAAACATGGAAAATTTGACCATCTCTGGTTTGGTCCTTTCAAAATTGCATCAGTTGAAGGGATAAATTCATTCTCTCTTGAAAATTTAAATGGAGAAATTCTCGAGGCCCGTATCAATGGGAAGTTTAAAAAAAATTATGCAGTAATTTACTTCTTAGTTTCCATTGTATATACCGGATTGGATTTGATTTACATTGGTAAAAAAATTTATTTCCTTTTCTTTCTCATAAGTTATTTAAGTATTTTTTAGTGTTAAATTCATATAAATGTTTGTAAGAAAATAATGGTTTCGATTTTATTTCAAGAAAAATAAAAAGAAAATACAATTTTTCTACAACAAAAAATAAATCAACTTTTACTTTTTGTAAATAAAACTCAATCAATAGTTAATAAAACAATACTCCTCTCAACAAAAATAGTTGAAAATTTCAGAGAATAGGACCGTCAAAACATGATAACAGTGTTTGAATACCAAAGTTTAGAAATTATATGTTCAAAATTTGACATTTTTTACAATGATTGCCTATCTCTCTGCTTAGCTTTGTCAAATTTTCACAGTTTCAAAAAAAAAAAAACAAAGTAGATATGGAAGCCTACTAATGACTACTAATATGAATTATATCTTTCTTGTGTTTTACTTCCATTACTTCCATAGAATAGTCTAACTGTTGAAATTCCACATTTTCTTGAAGGGACAATGATCGAGGTTCTTCAACATTATGACGATTTGCTGGAGATGAACACTCTTCAGGAAAAGGAGATGATGCTGAAGAAACTCGAGACCCAACTGATTCTGCGGGAATGTTGATTGGTGATTTTGGTCTGCACAAAAGTCTCAAGTGTTGGCGATGAGAACTTAAACGAACTGCATTTTGACTCACAACTCTTCTTATAGTCACCATTTCCTCTTGGTGTCACAGTTCCTGAGATTGAATCCACTGATGAAGTTGAAAATTCAAATTTTGGAGATCTTGAATCATTTTTTACTGTTCCTGAACCTTTTCCTGAAGAGTAAAGATCGCGCAATTGACACATTCACAATGATCACGTTCACCATTCATCTCTTCCCGTTTTTCGGACTTTCTGGAATTAGGTGATGAATAAATACAATTCCTTTTTCAAAACTTGAAAGGAAATCAAGTAACAACTCCTCTTCTTTCTTATTATTTAGTAAAAACGAAAATCCTGATTATAACAAACATGAGGGATGATTCCCACGAATTAAATATGTCTTCATCATCTATTGAAAAGATTGGAGAAGCGGGGAAAAGACGATTTGTAACATCATTTTGATTGGATATAAGATCATCTTCGGTACAATAATAAATCAATAATTATAAGAAAAACAAAATAGTTAGAATATGATTGCGGAATAGAGCAAATCAGGAGTCTTGTCTGGACACAAAAACTCGTGTGAATTATTTTTTGTTCATATTGACATGATTCAAACTTTTGATATATTTCTCTCTCTCTCTCATTCTTTCTTCAAATGATACTCTCCTTCATTCTCAATCATATTAGTTCTTGTAGAAATGACAAAACTTAGCCTATACTCAAAACTTAAAAGCATATTTTTAAAACAAGTTGGGCGAAGATTTTTTTATGTTTATTGATTTTAATTGAAAAAGTATGTCTAGGACAATCCTAGTAAATTTATCCCTAATATCATATTTCAGCTGATGACTTTGCTCAAGGTTTATCCCTGAAATAAATAGATTTTTCCAAAATTTACCTGTAGGCGAAGGTATACTTAGAATTGAAAGAAGATTAATCTCATATTATTTTTAAAACTGTAGACAAACCTTGTTTTTAACCAGATCATAAACAAATGTCATCCCTTGTATCTTAGATACAAATTGATTGCCCCCACTTCAAAATAATAAAATAAAAAACAGATGGTGAAAGGAAATTCAAAATTTGATTGCTCCCATCTTGTCCAAATAGAGATGATGAAAGGAAATTCATATATTGATTGCTCTCATCTCAGATAAATGAAAGCTTGTTTTTTAAGTGGTGAAAGGAAATTCAATAAAGGGAGATATAGATAACTTCGTCGGGTACTAAACATGTATGTTGACAATGAAGAAATGAAGAATTATCTATGATGTTTGTAAGCATGTCTTACACATCTATATAATATACTCTGTTATTTAGTTTTTTTTCAATAATATTTATATCCTAAACCAACTGAGATTCCTTAAATAAACATACTTTGCATTTTTATAACCTTGAGAGCGAACAAAGTCAGTTAAAATCTGATATTTTTTTTATAATTACTTTGATTATATTAAACAATTCTAGAATCAATTTTAAGAAAAGAAAGCACTTATTAGCCTAGCTTGAAATCAATCATCAAGTATGCTTTAAGATTTTTAGATATGGTTATGTTTATCATTTCTATATACGATTAAATTTCAAATAAATAAATAAAACATTTTAAATCAATAAAATAAAGCAATAATGACTCCATTTACCCAATAAAAGCACATGCTCTATTGTTCTTTCGTGCCTCACAGGGAGCCACAATCCCCAGATGGAGCCTATGTTAGAACACTATTGAAATTTTCAAGTAAAAATCAAATTTTGAATTCCTTTTTGTTTTGGTCTTTTCAAAATAATTATTTTAAAAACTTAGGAATATTGTTCCTTAGATTAAAAGACATTTTTGTTACATCTTGACAGGGCGCATCAAATACCAACCATTAAAAAATTTATAGTCATCTGGATTGATGACTCTCACAACTTTAGAGTTCCAGAATTGCAAAAGGTTTAAACAAAAGAGAAATACAAAGTTCACTTCGGGACTTCACGATTTGGGAGTTCAAGCTCAAAATGTTCAAAGCACTAAAAATCCCGAAGTCGCAAAGCTCCGGAGTCTTGGAGACTTGAATTCCCACTAAATATTTTAAAGATTAATCAACTGATGTGTTATATGCCACCTTCTAATATTTACTCATGGTGACACGTGACACTCACTTTGGGCACCTTTATTCATATCATTCACACGATTTTAGGTGACACATGTCACTCAATTTTTATGACACGTCATCAACAGTGATGTCATCATTGCTACATCACTCTGGGAGATTTTCCTCTGGGAGATCAATCAAGAAAAAATTCAAACAGTGTCGGAGTGTCGAAGCGTCGAAGTGTCTAAATGATCGTAATAATAAATTGCCAAAGATTAATGGGCTAAACATGTTTTAGTACGTGTGATTAACAATAGGTAATCTCTTTGCGAGTTCAAACTTCGAGGAAACTCTATACACCGCTAATGAAAACTCACAAAGCCCCGAAGCTCTGGAGTCCCAGAGTTTCAAAGTACTTAAAGTTAAAATGACCATAAGCTGTAATTAGTTAAAATGAAACAATAAATTAAAGGTTGAATAATTGCTTCATAAATTCAGCCTTCGGGAGATATCTATTATTCCTCATTCAAAACTCTTGAATGTCGAATCATCGAAATAACTTATCTTTATTACGATCATTAAAAGTGTATTTAACATGGCTAGGGTAAAAGGTTGGAAAATGTTGCGATCGTCAGGTAATAAATTTGATAGTTTTGGCATGATTACCTTGTCAATATATTAAATGTGAGGATAATTAGTGTTTAACATTTCTTTTAATAAAGGTATTTTGATCTGCATAGAATTTTTCCATTAACATCCAGAACTTTTGCATTCAGTGGTTCAGACTCATATTTTTTTACTTCTCACAGGAGGCTTAACATCGATATTTGGAAATCATGGCACCACATAAAGCAGAAAAGAAGCAAGATTCATTTGTTGAGGAGATGAACCCAAATTCAGACGTTGTTTCATATACTACCACTCAATTGATGGACGTCATTAAACCATGGAAGCAAGTCTATGAAATTTTAGAGCAGGAAAATTCCTTATTTTCCGATGATTCAAGTGGAGAAGAAGATGAGTCATTTGCAGCTAAGCTAAGACAAGTAGCTAAGTCAGAACTTCAAAAAGTTGCAACTCGACTGAAACTAATGCCATATACTGATATGATAAGTTGGTCCTTAGAGCATGTGGATATCTCGACCATAACCATCTACAGTCATCAAAAGACCATTATCGACTCTTTCCAACCTGAGGACATTCAAGTAATGTACAAATTAACCCCCAACCCCAAATATACTTACAATCCATCATTTATAATGAGGTTTGAGGATGATGAATGCACAAAATATGACAAAATTGTTCATGATATAGTAAAACCTGATGGGGAAATCAAAATAAATTCAAAACTAATAGCGAGGGTATATATTTTATAGCCTCTTGTGATGCCCGTATTTTGTATATATCCATGATGCTTTGTAGAAAGTTTGGAAAGAAAAATCCTATGAATTTTACTATAGAGTGGGTCCCTATAATTCATGATGTTGTCGACGACTATACTTTTGATTGGGGAAAAATGTTGTCGGATAACCTAGCTAAACAAATTGGGGATTACAAAACGTAGAAGTCTAAAGGAGAACATGCTCCTTTCTATATGTCTACATATATTATGGATGCAATTTGTTTTAGAACCCCATTTCCTCTTATGAATTGGGGCTCGACTCCCATTATTACTAAGCCCATACATTTCTATCATTCTAAATTATGGGAAGAAAATGAAAATGATTCGTTTTATGAGATTTGTCACAATGTGATCATTCTGATTCATGAAATTATCTATGGTCATCCTCCCCCCTGAATTTCAGAACAAATTATTGGGAATTTAGGTGCCATTGCAGATTCGTACATTGAGGAAATCTCTTCTTACATCAGAGTTTTCGGTCGCTACGCATCTCCACATTCTCTTCCCAGATTTATACCAGACAGACTTGTTTGCAGAGAAGTAGACTATCAGAGAGTTTCAACAGGCATCACTAAAGAATTGAAGGCCGCACAGAAAAGAGTTTGGCCAGCTTTTCCTAGACAAGTTGGTATATTCTCATTATCAGAATTTGGACATGCTAAGGTAGAGGCTTCGACCTTATATGACATTAAATTGGTTGACATTGAATTCAAAAAACATGATCCACATAGGGTGGTAGAAAATCATTTATCTCAATTTAACATGAAGAGATACATCCATGAAGATTCACCCTATGAAGAGGTTTTCAAAGGAGTTAGATCATATGATGAGGTTGTATCCATATTTCAAAGTCTTCCTCGAGAACAACTGTTAGGTTTTCTCAATTTTCAAAAGCACGGAAGGAGCAATTTACCTAAAATCTTGCAAGAAAAACAAAGGTTTAATCCAATTTCACAGGTGGCACAATCAACAGTTCTCAAGCAACATGACTTGCCTGAAGAGAAAACTAAAGAAGTGGAAAAGACACCATAAACATTGTCCAAATATGCAATAATTATAAAAATATCCATACTAGGTAAAAGTGATCAAGAATTATTAGCATTATTTGAAGATTTTATGAAACATGGTCAAAATTTTCCTCTATTATTGTCAAACATTGAAATTCATGTGAAAGAGGACACTAATCAAGGAGAATTCGTTGCACTCATTTCTCCCATACCATCTTTGACTCCCCTAACAACAAGTTTTGATTTACCTTGTTCAAAGGTTATCAATATAGATGACCTGACACCTATTGAACCTGAAGATATTCCTTCATCATATTTCTTTTTCAACAAAAAAAATGAAGGTTATCATATAAAGAGAATGTCGACAGAAAGAGGGAGAAATTACCAAAAAAACAAAGAATGATATATGATAGACAGGGACAGAGTGACCTTGAATTCACCAAAGAAGTAGCATATTCGCTGGGAGCATTTGCAACTGCTAACTTGTGGTTAGTGGATAATTTGAGAAAACAACTTGACCAAAAGAATATTTGATTGAAAAATTGCATAATGATATGCAACAGATGGAAGTTACTGCCAGAGAAAGAATTAATTTTGATATAAGCCAAGTCAAATGGGGTTTTGAGCAATAGATTACGCAATTAGAGGATAAATTGAAATTAAGTTTTCAAAATAAACACTTGAGTAATAACATGCTCTCCTAGCGAGATACATTAATAAATCGATTGGAAGCTCAGATAACCACAATCAAGAGCACAATAGTAGATATTTTTGCCTTCAAAAAACAAGCATCATAGGTGAATGAAAAGTTCTAGATTGTCCAGCAGGATCTGTATGAAAGTTTGGATGCAATCCAAAAATATTATTAGGTAATCAATAATTCTTTGAAGATTTTTTATGAAAAAGATAGGGAATATTTTATGGCCAAATCCAAATTCCAAGAATTTATAGTGTGGAGGAAAAATCTCAATGTACTCGGACTTGCCCCTTTCTCATAATTTGAGAAGATAAAAGGAGAAATGACTTTAAAGGCCTGGGAGAACAATCTTGAAAAAAGTAAAAGGTTATCTAAAAAGGAAAAATATGTTGTCTTGATGCTCTTTCAGTTGTAGATCTAGAAATTGCATAAATTGATGTCAATACTATTCATGCTACACTTTGGCAAGTTGAGATCGAAAAGAGTAAAGAAGATCTAAATAAAAATAGAGAGAGTGTACAACATGCTATACTACAAGAAAATAATCTTGATTTACAAATGATAAATGATTTTATGGTGAAACAAAGTTTACAACATCAGATCACTCAACAAGCAGTTGTTCAAATTCAAAGAGACCTACCATTGGTGCATAAAAAGACTTTTTCATTTGAATTAAATGTAAATATTGAACCTTCCAAGTTTGTTATTACATTATTGGATCTACATACATAATTCAAGGACAAACAAGATCCAAGTGCACCCATGAGCAAATAAAGGATTAATGAATCACCAACAAGCGAAAGAAATGCCAACAGATACTCAATATCTTCATAATATCTTTTAAGTTTAGCTTATATTCTATTTTGAGAGGTAAGAATGTGGAAAGTCTAACCACTTTTGGTTAAGACGATTTTGTATAAATAAACAGATTAAATATGTATTCAACGCTTTTTTTGATCGAATGTAAAAGAGAACCTTCTTAATACCAATTTGAAAGAGAAGACAAAAATTCTACATTTCATTTCCTTGAGTTATGCATTTTTTGTGTATTTCCTTTTCATAATCTCATTTTCTTCACTATATGGCTCTTAAAGATTGAAAGATTACAATTTAGTAATACATCTATTGTGGTCCATATAATTGGAAGTTTGTTCAGCTACAACTTTTCCTTTGTTATTACTGTGAGTAAAACAAGACCTGTATCTGTGTGAATCTCCTCATTTCAATTCATCTTTTAAACACCCATCCTTCATAATTCTTCTATTGTGGATAAGGTAAGATTTATCAGTATTGGATACCTTACTTTATTTTGACAGTTTTTGTTGATCAATTCTACTTTTCATATACTCCATATTTATAAAAGAGTCAAAGAAAAATATACCTCCTCTGTGTTTTCTAATCATTAAATTCATTTGAAGTTTCATCTTAAAACTGAAGGTAGAAAAACATTATAAAAAATAATTCTCTTAAATTTTGCATGCTTGACATTATTCTGTGAGTCTAGAGTAAATCTCAGGAACAACAGGCCCCTTGCTCAGGAGTATGGGCACCTTACTACTAATCGTCCCTTGATCATGTAGTTGCATGCCCTCATTCCCTAATCCAGGTTGTTTAATATGAACATTGGTATTCCTAAGCCCTTTTGGAGGAATTAAGAGTGGAGCTTTGGTTGTCTGCTTCTATAGTATGACTCTATCCATTTGTACTCAACTCTTCATTTGAGATGTTCTCTTTCCTCACTTCTTAATACTTGATGGGTATCAAAGGCCCCAAATGAACATTGGGTGCGACATCTTCATAGTGTATAGATTGTATGACTTTCTTATAAGTTGAGGGTTTTTTCTTAGCTTATCATTTATAAAGGTATCACATCTACGGCTAGGTTGACCAAGATTTCTTTGGTGGATGGCGTATTCTCTATTTTTTTAGTGCTTGGAGATCGTTAAGCATATCTTCTAGGATTTCCAGTTTTTTAGTGCTTGAAGATCATTAAGCATATCTTCTAAGATTGCTAGTTTGTTAGTGCTTGGAGATCATTAATCATATCTTCTAGGATTGTCATTTTGCAAAGTGTTGTTGGAGTTGGTTTGAAAATCATCATCCGATGTTGGTTCTTTTGACCACATATTTCAACTAGGGGTTAAACTCCATGTTCCATGAAGCTATGTACCTGATGGTGCAACAAAGTTGAAGACTTTCTAGTTCTACTAGGCATTTTTTTTCCCCAGCACATCTTTTTGTAATCAAAATGTATGCTCCCCTACGTGGGATAATAATGTAATGAGTCTGCATGGATCATATTTTAGGTTAGTGGCCTAGGACTTTATCATTATGAAAGTCCTTTCATCGAGTGTTTTTTATCCTCAGATAATTAATTTGGCCTAACCAGCCTTTTTAATTACCCTTGAGTTTTTCACTCACAATAATCCTCCAAAGTGGTGAAAGACGTTCTAATGATTGAGCCCAATGGGTGACTAGGGTCTAGGAATATTGTAAATGACCATGCTAGACATCTCCTAGAGTCTTGTGGAATTACGAGTCTAAGTAAAAAAATTTTAATTGATTAAAACTACCGAGTTAATGGTAATTTTAATTAAATTTGATGTAAAAATGTAAAAAAATGGCCCTAGGGGATTTTGATAGGGGTGTGAGTACTCAAAATAAATTCCATGAGACCCCCTACACCCTTGGACCAAGTTTCATCTCAAGTGGACAAGTTTTGCTAGGTCATTTTCCATGAGGACTCCAAGTGAGTCTCGAGTCAACAATTTATTTGCTTAATTTGGCTAAGTAAAAATGCTAAAAATTGTAAAATGAGCGAATAGTCATGAGAAAGAATGGGAGATGGTTCCTAAGCCTTTTCCTAAGTTAGAAAAGTGATTTTCTAACTTAACCCAACCCCCCTTGCTTAGCTACAACCTCAACTCATCATCTCCCTAAGAAAAGTGCGTCCCCCTTGGCGAGTAACTTGCCCAAACTCAGAAATTAAAGTGAAAACCTAGGTAAATCCCTAATTGTGCCCTCCTAAGTGCCTAAGATCATTTTTAGGTGAGTCTAAAGGTGATTCCCCTCTCTCTACCCTCAACCCTCAAACCCTAGCCATACCAAAACTCTAAAAGTGTGCCCCTCCTTGAGATGCTCACTCTTACTTGTTGTTTGCCACTTGGAACTCATCCAAGAGGGGTATCTCTTGCCTCCTAGGTATAAAATAATTCTCACCCCTCCCTCATTTCACATCTATTCTTAGAGCAAACTTATGCCTCCCAAATCTCTCCCACTCCTCTCTCTTTCTCATTTCTTCTTGTAAATCTTGCTACAAGTATTTGCAACAATATTTTTCCATTAATAAAATGAAGCTTTGGAGGTTATCTCATGGTGCATTAAGAGACTTATTGGTTCTCTCCATGGTATTTTGTGTGAGGTGATATTGTTGTCTTATTTTCTTGTGTATTTCTTACTTCTATAATCTAATCTAGGAGATCCAAGCAAAGTATTTTTCTTGGAAAAACTTATGGTAGTATTGTTGTAGGTTTTATGAGTTAGTTTATTTGAAATAACAAAGTATTTTTCATTTTCTATTAATATACTCACCTCCTTGTTGTTTTGTAGCAAGATATCACTTATTTGCAAGTCACATAGGGTTTGAAGGAGCAAATTTCAGATATGGAAATTTGTTTGTTCAACCAAGAATTTCCTTCAATATATTTCTGATATTATTTATGTCATTTTCATTCACTCATAAGCATATTTTTGTTCTGATTTAGTTCCTAAGTACTCAAATACATATTCATATTTTTATATGTAAATTTAAGTTTTGCTTGCTAACAAAAAATCACAAGTTTTCTAGTGTTTCGCAGAAATTTCTAGCAAGCTTTTGCTTGCTGATTTTTTTAGATTCTCGTCAGGACAAGGGGAGGTGCTGCCCATTTGGGGCCATAGAACACTCAAGGAGAGCCTCCTAACTTGGGGTAACAAAACCCTTTTCTTCTCTCATCTATTTCCTTGATTATAAGTAGCCCAAGATAGTCTTTTGGGCTTGCATTCTTCTCAAGTTTTCAATAATTTTTGTTTTGTATTAATTGTAATTAAATTGTACCTACACCTTGCAAAGTGGTTTGGCTTAGCCAACCCATGAAAAATCGTAAGTCTAGGTAGTTTATTTTCTATTTTATGCATCTATTGTTTTTCCCACTTGTCCTTAATGCAAGGTTGAGAGGCTAGGCTTATTTGTTTTTCATTTTAAGTTATTTATTTTATTCACCCACTTTGAAACAAAATTGGTAGGTTTGTCCATTGTGTCTTTGTTGAGGTTGCAAAGTATTTGATTTAGTTCTTGTTTTCCCCACTTGTCACTAAGACAAGGTTGAGTGGCTAGGTTTAATTTGTTTTTCTTTCCAAGTCTTTTCTTTGCATGCACTAATTTATTTTTCCTACACCTTGCAAAGAGGTTTGGCTTAGCCAACCGATGCAACATCATAAGGCTTGGTTTCTTGTTTAATCTGTTAATATTTCCTTTAGCAATCATTTGTTAATATCTCATTAAGTTGGAAGTAATCTTGTATCTTAAGTTGGAAATTAGTCTTTGCAATCTATCTTTCTAAGTTGGAATTAATCACAACTTGTAGCTTTAGGTTTGGAGGCAATTTATCTAATTTAACTAGGCACCTAGACTGGTACAACTTTCACCATAAAAAATGGTGCTTGTGGAGGCTACAGGGAGTGCTAATTCGGGGACGACTTCACGACACTAGGTGTCCCCCCGTGCTTGAGCGCTCAAGTATTCTAGGTTGACCTGTGGAGCTAGGGAAGGGCCTTGATTGCCCTGCTTCTTGAGCACCCAACAATTATTTTGGCCAAAGTGGTAAGAGTCTAGGGGTAGACACATAGTCTAGGCTTGCATATTCAAACCTTAATCCCCCTAATCAAAGAGAGACTTTTAAATTCTCCTAAAAATTACCTACAACACTTTCAAAACACTCATGCTTTAATTTACAGTTATCTTTAGTTGCAGAAGTTTTATGTTTGAGGAATTTACATGTTTATGTGATTTACTTTACTAGCAACTTTACTTCCCAAGTGTTTTTTCTTTCAAGTTGAGCATATTTATTTCAAGTCCATCTATCTCTAAGGTTGCGCACCATCTCTTTGGGAAAATTTACTTGCAGTTTCCTCCTTCAAAAGTTGCGCACTAGTTCTATTTTTCTTCCTAATCTTAGTTGAAGTTAATTTATTGTTGTGGATATCTCATGCTCATTAACACAAGTTGAATTTTTTATTGTGTAGTTATCTAACAATTCTTTAGTTTCTTTTGTATAATTTTTGTAAGTTCATTGTAATCTATCTTTGTTATATTTCATTTGTATATTTCATCTTGTATTTGTCTCAACTGTAAAGTTATATTCTTTGTTTCACAGTAATTAGATCATTTATCTTTTCTTTGTGTACAAACTTAATTGATCCCTTTACCCAATCTTTAGGCACTAGTCTTAGTTGTCCTTTTAGGGAAAGGTTTGATTTTCATTGAAGCTTTGCATTTGCATTGCTTCTTGTCGTATAGGTTAGTATCCCCCTAACTTAATAAACTAAAATTAACTCCTAGATCACATTAATCAACTTATATAGTAAATAAGGTCTACCCCCCTTCGCTTCCCTAGGAGCGAGCCTAGATGAAAGAAGTCCAAGTCGAGGTGAAAGTGGGTTTGGACTTAGGCATTGTGCCTCCAAGGACACATCAAGTGGGTTAGAGACTTCTCCATGCTTGTAGGTGTGTATAATGACATAAACATCTTTGGCGTTGTTGCCAAAGATGTGGCGACGTTGGAAATTTTTTCTTACTCTCCAAGTGGCGGCTCCATCTGAAAATTCTTTGAAGTATACTACTATGAGCAATTCACAAGGATTGGTTTATTTCTTTCATGAACCTAAAAAGGTTTATACGAGGAGATTAAACAGACTTGCTCCCCGTAGGCTACTTGAAAGTCTTAGAGACAAATAAATCTTTGATATCCATCTCTTGTTTGGACATAATAATAATCCTACGATTTATAATACTACAACAACTAATCCTAATTTAATTATGGGAGATCTACTAAGAACTTTGAACTTTGGAGCTATTCAAGGTGCTCTTCATGCATTTCCTGACAAAGCTATTGAGAAATTGCCTAATTTTCAGGGGAATAATGTTGTTAGTGCCAAAGCTCACATCTTAAATGTTGACTTATGTATCGGCAAGTGGTGCAATGGTCACAATGAGGAGGATGTAAAGATGACCTTGTTTGTGTATTCTTTAGAGGGGGATGCAACAGGGTGGTTTTCAGAACAAGATCCCAACAAGTTTAGCACCTTGTCCGAAATTCAAAAAACTTTTAGAGAAAGGTGGGGTGATTAGAAAGAGGATCGACATTTGCTAGCTACCCTTCGTACAAGTCATAACAAAGAAAATGAAATTATGGATGCGTTCAATAAAAAAATTAATGACTTGGTTAAAAGTCTCCCTACAACTATCAAGCCTCTTGATGCATCTATCTTAATTCATTACATGGAATCCTTTGAGGGGGAAATCAGATATAAACTAAGGGATAAGGATCCACAAACTCTTAAGGATGCACAAAACTTTGCCATAAGGATAGATAAGAATATGCAAGATGCTAGGAAGTCCAACGTTCCTGGTTTTTCAAGGGGAACTTCTTCCAAGAATGTTGAGGAAAGGAAGAAGAAAGTAGAGGGTCAAGAGTCTTCTAATGATAACATTAAGGAGTTAACTCAATTGATCAAACACATGGATATTAACCATGCCAATCATATGAATGCTTTACAAAATAGATTGATCACTATGGAGAGGGCGCAAGTTAATAGATCCCATCACAAGCCAAATGATAAATGGCCAAAGAGACCTCCTCCTCAAGATCAAAGGCCACCAAATCCTTTTGATTCCACCAACTTGGTTGATCATCAAGCCATACCTTATTGTAGACCTTGTGGTGAATTTCATGAGGAAATGACTTGCCCAGTTTTCCTTGAAGGTTGTGATGAAGAAGATTATTCTAACTCAAGAAATGAGCAAGTTAATATGTGTGGTAGAAAGTACAATGTTGGAATGCAAGATTGGATGGAATTTGTTGAACAAGGTAGTAATNAGGAAATGACTTGCCCAGTTTTCCTTGAAGGTTGTGATGAAGAAGATTATTCTAACTCAAGAAATGAGCAAGTTAATATGTGTGGTAGAAAGTACAATGTTGGAATGCAAGATTGGATGGAATTTGTTGAACAAGGTAGTAATTCTATTGGCATGAATAATATTGTAGATAAGGCAAAATAAAAGTTTGCTCCTAAGCCTACTCTGTTGGAAATACTAAAACAACTGAGACGGGGGGGTGAATCAGTTGTTTATAAGCTTAAACAATTTTATACCTTTTAAAATATTATTAATCTTCCTTCAAGTGATCATCAACAACATGCAACATATGTACAGTAAAAGTAAAAACCATCAGTCACACATAAAGTACACATAGAGACAGATTTTCACGAGGAAACCCATAAAGGGAGAAAACCTCTTCTTCTTCGAAATGATAGTCAGTCTTTTGCAGTTCTATACATTATTTATAATTGAGCACCAATTCAACGTGAGGCTACTACCTCTGTTTTACAAGATGCAACTTGTTTGAGAGCTCCAACTCTCTGGTTTCTCTAGCACCTACTAGAAGGAAGCACCAACTCCCTGAGTATTTCAGCACCAACTGGATGGAAGCACCAACTTCCTGAATTTTCCAGCACCAACTGGATGGAAGCATCAACTTCCAGTTACACATGCTCCAACCTGAATAATAGAGAACCCCTGTTCTCCCTAGCACCACCCTGTCACCCTTGTTTCTCTGGCTACAACCAGATGGAAACTACAAATTCCTGTGTTCAAGCCCCCACTTGAAATTCTGAGGACAACAGTCCTCCCGAGCACCTCCCAACCACCCTCAAATATCAAATAATGAATACATAGACAACTACACAGATAATTCTTACCAGTATTTCTTTGTATCTGATCTTCAACAAACTGTTCTGCAATTCTTCTCTTCTTCTGTTTGTTTAGCAAGTCTGCTCTGCATCAACTTTTCTTGCTCATTTTGCTCTGCTTCTACTATGTCTTTCATTTTGCTCTACTTCTTCTCTTCATTTAATCTCACTCAACAAATTTTCTCAATTTCATTCTCTACCTCTGCTCATTTTCTTTTTCTTACTGTTTTGCCTTTCCTCACCAGAACAACCCCCTCAATTCAGTCTCGCTCATTTTCTTTTATACACGCTACCTTGACGATTCCACTTCCCCTTCCAATAGGCAATACAAGGACATTTGTCTTGGCAAATGAAACACTAACTGATTTGTCATTATCAGTCTATTTCTCTTAACGGATTCATAACTGAAGCGTTAATGTGTGAGAAAGAACAACAACCCTCCGATCACTTTCAAATCTTATCCGCACCGTTGGATAATCTTTATTATTCTTTCCCTTTAAATCGGGTTTCGGCATTTCGTCATTTCGTCATTTCTTTGCCCAAGTCTCGACACTTTCACATCACGATCTCCGAAACTCCGAAATGGAGCTTATCTGGACTGACACCTTCCCTTCATGTAACCAAGAGCTTTGACCAAGGCTTTATGTAAAAGGCGGTTTCACGATTTCGCATATCGCGAATTCATAATTCCTTATGTTGAATTTTCTTGTCATCTCCAAATCCCGATCTGCGAAATTCCATAAGGAAATCAGATCAACGGTTCAGATCATTTCTTGATCTGGCGGCTGCAAATCCATCGTGACTTCACATATCGCGATTTCACAATTCATGTTGCAATCCTTACCATATCCTGATTCACGAAACTCCGACATGGTATAAGATAAATGGTCCAGATCTGAGCTTGACTTGACGGCTATGATTGAAGCGCAATATCGCATATCGCGATTTCGACATTTCTAATGTTCCAAGTTCTTGTCACTTCCAAATTGTGATCCCCGAAACTCCGATGAGAGGTCAGATCAATGGTCCTGATCATTTCTGGATCCGACGGTCTAGATTCAATCGTGATTTCGCATATCGTTATTTTGCAATTCATGTTGCAATCCTTACCATATCCCGATTCACGAAACTCCGATATGGTATAAGATCAACGGTCTAGATCTGAGCTTGACTTGATGGCTATGATTGAAGCGCAATATCGCATATCGTGATTTCGGCATTTCTAATGTTCCAAGTTCTTGTCACTTCCAAATTGCGATCCCCGAAACTCTGATGAGAGGTCAGATCAATGGTCTTGATCATTTTTGGATCTGACGGTCTAGATTCAATCGCGATTTCGCATATTGTGAAATCGGGGTTTTTGTTGCATTGTGTTCTTTGCATATTGAAATTTCGGTCCCTAAAACTCCGACAAAGCATCCTGTCGAGCTTTTCCCGGTGGCGCCCGATCACTGCCACGCTTATCTCCCTCGCAGCTTCTGCAGATCTAACGGTTGACGGGTGTCTGTTTCCGATTTGATGACTCAGATCCTTTCTCCGACAAGGGATATAAACTACGGTCCAGATTCATTCTAGATTGAATGGTTACGATTCAATTGTGATCTTTTTGCAATGGGATTTCTGTCTGATATTGATTTTCCATCAATGACAACCAGTCGCTGTCTGTTCAATATGTGCCAACAATCTCCCCCTTTGGCATTGATGGCAACACAAGCACCCATATGTTTTCGGACTCGACTACTCGACTCTGCTCTGTATTCGGACTCGACTCTGCTCTCGAACTTCTCTGCATTCGGCCATTCAGACTCAACCCTGTTCCCGAAACATTTCGAACTCGACTCCTTTCTCCCCCTTTGACATCAATGTCAAAGAAGAAACATTCTTCCACTGATCTTGTTACAAAACATACTCCCCTTGTCGTCTATAAGCATCTTAGGCATACATCAGATATTCAATAAGCACTCCCCCTGACCAGATGCACATATTAGACACAAGAGATTATGACTCCCAACTTTTGACGAAGATATCCAAAAGGAGTTGCTGCTAATGGTTTAGTAAAGATATCAACAATCTGTTCTGTAAAAGGTATATAATTCAGCTGAACAATTCTGTTTGTAACTTGTTCTCGGAAAAAATGATATTTGATCGGAATATGCTTAGTCTTGAAATGAAGAACAGGATTCTTGGAGACACTTATGGCACTGGTGTTATCACAATGAATTGGGATAAGATCAGTGTAAGTTACCTTCAAATCTGCAAGAGTTTGTATCGTCCATAAGATTTGTGTGCAACAAGTAGCATCAGCAATGTATTATGCCTCTGTAGTGGATAATGAAATAGATCCTTGCTTCTCACTAAGCCATGCAACTAATGAGTCACCCAGAAAGAATGCTCCTCCACTGGTGCTTTTTCTCTCATCAACACAGTTTGCCCAGTCAGCATCTGAATAAGCAATTAGCTGGAAATTCTGATTTCTAGGGTACCACAGTCCATATGTCATTGTTCCCTTCAGATATTTGAATATTCTTTTGACAACTAACAAATGACTTTGTTTAGGAGCAGACTGAAAACGCCCTACCATTCCAACAGCTTGCATTATATCAGGACGGGATGTTGTGATGTACAGAAGACTTCCTATCATTGAACGATATGTCCTTTGATCAACATCACGTGAGATATCATCTTTGCTTAGCTTGCAACCAACCACCATAGGTGTGTTGACTGTAGAGGAATCTTCCATCTGAAATTTCTTCAATATCTCTTTCAAATATTTTTCTTGAGAGATAAAAATCCCTGCAGAGCTTTGTTTTACTTGTAAGCCAAGAAAATATGACAGTTCTCCTATCATGGACATTTCAAATTCTGTTTGCATAGAGTTAGCAAACCACTAGACAGTTGATTTATTAGTACAACCAAAAATAATATCATCTACATAAACCAGAACAACTAGTAAATCATCACCTTCAGTCTTAATGTAAAGGTTACTGTCAACAATACCTTTCTTGAACCCTTTTTCTTGTAGAATTTTTTCCAGTCTGTAATACCAAGTTCGTGGTGCTTGTTTTAGTCCATATAAGGCCTTCTTCAGCTTACAAACATAATTAGGATTGTCTGTCAATGAAAATCCTTCAGGTTGCTCCATATAAACTTCTTCCTCTAGATCTCCATTAAGAAATGTTGACTTAACATCCATCTGATAAACTTTGAAATTCTTATGACAAGAATAAGCAA